>JARQOC010000010.1:67722721-67790057 GCA_033576535.1 Allobates femoralis | reverse complement strand
TCCGCAGCCGAGCGCATACACCTGCGTCCCCATGTTAAACATAGGGACGCGCGGTGTATGCGCTCGGCTTGTGTGAAGGCAGCCTAAGCCATTGGTAGAGGGTCATTGTTGGCGCTGGGCCCCTAAAACCATACAACCAGAAATGTGTTCGGTGAGGGTGCCCACACATGAAATGATTGGTCTTCTGGATTTCCTGATTTGTGAATTTTGGGAAGCATGTAGAATGTGCCTGTTCTTGGACTTTCTGGTATTAGGTCATCAGCTCTTTAGGATATGTCAGGTAGAAAAGAAACCAGCCTGTTTAATTCCTTGTGATAGTCCTGTGTGGGGTCAGACTCCACTTTCTTGTAGTAGCGTGTGTCCGTCAGTTGACTGTTTGCTTCCGTCAGGTAGTCAGATTTGTTCATCATGACTATTGCACCACCCTTGTCTGCAGGTTTAATGATGATTTCTTTGTTAGTTTTCAAAGATTGTATGGCCCTTCTCTCCTGGGCATTGACGTTGGATGGTTGACTCCTGTGTGTATCTAAAATAGTGGATTTTACCAAATGTCTGAAAGTGTCTATATATTTCTCCAAATGAGGGTTAGGATTAGATTGAGGTGTCCAGTCTGACCTTTTCTTGGTTGTCAGGATCTTTCTTCCTTCGGCCCAGTTGGGTTTGGAATCCTCTTTGTTGCTGAAATATTTCCTTAGGTGTAGTCTCCTGAATTAATCCTCCATGTCGCTGCACAGTTCAATTTCAATGACAATGGACAAGGTAAGGATTCCTGGGACAGATCAGGACTACAAGATCCCAGGTAACGTCAGTTGCATCACAAGCAATGTGGTGTATTTAATCATATGTACCAAATGTCCAACAGGTGGCATGTACATAGGAGAGACCGGGCAAAAATTCAGAACAAGAATGAATTCTCATCGCCACTCAATAAAAGAAAAGTGTATGGACCTACCTGTAGCAAAACATTTTTCCAGCCCTGACCACAGTGATACCGATATGGAGCTGCTCATCTTAAATAACAACTTCAAATCTCACAGAGAGAGAAGAATTTGGGGATACAAATTGATAACAACCTTTGACACATTCAAAACAGGATTAAATATATCACATGGATTCATGGCTTTTTATATAACATGAAAGGGCATTTGGGGACATCACAGACTCATGCGTTTTTATATACCGTATATACTCGTGTATAAGCCGACCCGTGTATAAGCCGACCCCCCTACTTTTGCCCCCAAAACCTGGGAAAATTTATTGACTCGTGTATAAGCCGAGGGTGGACCCCAGCACAGGTATACAGCCCCCAGCAGTGTGGTATACAGCAGCCTCCCCAGTGGTATATACAGGCCCCAGCAGTGTTACAGCAGCAGCCCCAGTGGTAGTATACAGCAGCCCCAGAGGTATATACAGCAGCCCCAGTGGTAGTATACAGCAGCAGCCCCAGTGGTAGTATACACGCAGCCCCAGTAGTATATACAGCCCCAGTGGTAGTATACAGCCCCAGTGGTAGTATACAGCAGCCCCAGTGGTATATTCAGCCCCAGTGGTAGTATACAGCAGCCCCAGTGGTATATACAGCCCCAGTGGTAGTATACAGCCCCAGTAGTAGTATACAGCCCCAGTGGTAGTATACAGCCCCAGTGGTAGTATATAGCCCCATTGGTAGTATACAGCAGCCCCAGTGGTATATTCAGCCCCAGTGGTAGTATACAGCCCCAGTGGTAGTATATAGCCCCAGTGGTAGTATACATACAGCCCCAGTAGTAGTATACAGCCCCAGTGGTAGTATATAGCCCCAGTGGTAGTATACATACAGCCCCAGTAGTAGTATACAGCCCCAGTGGTAGTATATAGCCCCAGTGGTAGTATACATACAGCCCCAGTAGTAGTATACAGCCCCAGTGGTAGTATATAGCCCCAGTGGTAGTATACATACAGCCCCAGTAGTAGTATACAGCCCCAGTGGTAGTATACAGCCCCAGTGGTAGTATATAGCCCCAGTGGTAGTATACATACAGCCCCAGTAGTAGTATACAGCCCCAGTGGTAGTATACAGCCCCAGTGGTAGTATATAGCCCCAGTGGTAGTATACATACAGCCCCAGTAGTAGTATACAGCCCCAGTGGTAGTATACAGCCCCAGTGATAGTATACAGGGCCCCAGCAGGGCCCCCCTCATAATTTGGCGCCCCCACCTCACTTTCTGGGCCCCCCCGCATGCAGCGCTGCGCATATACATTACCTGTCTAGCAGCTGTCACCCTCCGATGGCGGATCGCGGCTCCCGACTCCGGGCTCCATCTTCCTCGCTGTCTTCCTGCTTTGTGACCGGGGCTCATCGCGATGACGTCATCGCGACGCCGGCCGGTCACCTGACAAGCAGGAAGACAGCGAGGAAGATGGAGCCGGGAGCCGCGATCCGCCATCGGAGGGTGACAGCTGCTAGACAGGTAATGTATATGCGCAGCGCTGCATGCGGGGGGGCCCAGAAAGTGAGGTGGGGGCGCCAAACTTTGAGGGGGCCGTATTGACTCGCGTATAAGCCGAGGGGGGGACTTTTCAGCCCAATTTTTGGGCTGAAAAACTCGGCTTATACGCGAGTATATACGGTAAATTGAAAAGACATTTGGGGATATCACATCTCAAAGAGACTCCATTTTGAGGACAATGAACTTTTGACACTTCTTATGGGAACACCTTTGCTTCCTTTTATTGCTTTCCTCAACTCATTTAAGTATTTTCAGTTCTCCACAGACCACTACCATATAACCATTATACAATTTGTTCCGCTTATCTTAGACTTTTAGTTTCAATTTCCCAGCCCATCTCTTCCTCCTAGCCTGACTCTACTTTACGCACCTGTCGTATTTACTATAACTTCTAAGACTCTTGTTTGGTTTTTTTTTGTTTCATTTGGTTATGTATATTTGTGTCTTCAGAATCTGTGTCATTATGTGCCAGATGAAGGGGCCACAGTGTCCCGAAAGCTTGCTATGTGTACCATATTTTCAGTTCGCCATTAAAAGTTATCAACCACTGAGGACTCTCAGGTTCTAATATTTCTCCCTCCCCTGCACATTCTGTCATGGCTGCTCTCCACAGTCTGTGTGATTCCTCCCCTCCTCCCCTACACATTCTGCCATGGCTGCTCTCCACAGTCTGTGTGATTCCTCCCCTCTTCCTGCACATTCTGTCATAGCTGCTCTCCACAGTCTGTGTGATTCCTCCCCTCCTCCCCTTCACATTCTGTCATAGCTGCTCTCCACAGTCTGTGTGATTCCTCCCCTCCTCCCCTGCACATTCTGTCATGGCTGCTCTCCTCAGTCTGTGATTCCTCCCTCCTCTCTGCACATTCTGTCATGGCTGCTCTCCACAGTCTATGTGATTCTCCCCTCCTCTTGACATCTGTCATGGCTCCTCCACAGTCTTGTGTGATTCCTCCCCTCCTCTTCCTGCACATTCTGTCATGGCTGCTCTCCACAGTCATGTGATTCCTCCCCTTCTCTGCACATTCTGTCATGGCTGCTCTCCACAGTCTGTGTGATTCCTCCTCCTCCTCCTGCACATTCTGTCATGGCTGCTCTCCACAGTCTGTGTGATTCCTCCCTCCTCTCTCTGCACATTCTGCATGGCTGCTCTCCACAGTCTGTGTGATTCCCCCCTCATCCTCCTGCACATTCTGCCATGGCTGCTCTCCACAGTCTGTGTGATTCCCCCCTCCATCCTGCACATTCTGCATGGTGCTCTCCACAGTCTGTGTGATTCCTCCCTCTCCTCTGCACATTCTGTCATGGCTGCTCTCCACAGTCTGTGTGATTCCTCCCCTACTCCTGCACATTCTGTCATGGCTGCTCTCCACAGTCTGTGATTCCTCCCTCCTCCTGCACATTCTGCCATGGCTGCTCTCCACAGTCTGTGTGATTCCCCCCCTCATCCTCCTGCACATTCTGTCCATGGTGCTCTCCACAGTCTTGTGATTCCTCCCCCTCCAACTCCTGCACATTCTGCCATGGCTGCTCTCCACAGTCTGTGATTCCCCCCTCATCCTCCTGCACATTCTGTCATGGCTGCTCTCCACAGTCTGTGTGATTCCTTCCCTCCTCCTGCACATTCTGTCATGGCTGCTCTCCACAGTCGTGTGATTCCCCCCTCCTCCTCTGCACATTCTGCCATGGCTGCTCTCCACAGTCTATGTGGTTTCCCCCCTCCAACTCCTGCACACTCTGTCATGGCTGCTCTCCACAGTCTGTGATTCCTCCCCCATCCTCTGCACATTCTTCATGGCTGCTCTCCACAGTCTATGTGATTCCTCCCCTCTTCCTGCACATTCTGTCATGGCTGCTCTCCACAGTCTGTGTGATTCCTCCCTCCTCCTCCTGCACATTTGTCATGCTGCTCTCCATGTCAGTGTGTTCCTCACCCTCTGCACATTCTGTCATGGCTCTCCACGTCTGTGTGATTCCTCCCCTCCTCCTCCTGCACATTCTGTCATGGCTGCTCTCCACAGTCTGTGTGGTTCCTCCCCTCCTCCTCCTGCACATTCTGTCATGGCTGCTCTCCCAGTCTGTGATTCCTCCTCCTCCTCCTGCAATTCTGTCATGGCTGCTCTCCACAGTTCTGTGATCCCCTCCTCTCTGCACATTCTGCATGCTGCTTCCACAGTCTGTGTGGTTCCTCCCCTCCATCCCTGCACATTCTGCCATGGCTGCTCTCCACAGTCTGTGTGATTCCTCCCCTCCTCCTCTGCACATTCTGTCATGGCTGCTCTCCACAGTCTGTGTGATTCCTCCCCTCCTTCTCCTGCACATTCTGTCATGGATGGTCTCCACAGTCTGTGTGATTCCTCACCATTGTGCTATAACTGCTATCCTCACTTACTACATTTACATGTCCCGGCTTCAGAGAAGCTCACTCTGTATAATTGGAAGTGCAGGAGTTTGTCCTCTGGTCATGTGTAGTGCACCTCTCTACAGCAGGCAACACCTGGCTCCAGCAGGCACACAGTGATGCTTCCAAAATGAGCCGTGCGCATGTGACCCGCCCCAGGGTCTTGGGGTACCTGATCCTGGGTGTTGTAGTTCACGGGGGATGTCACTGGGGCCTGTGCCCGGTCTCGTGTCCCTGGTGGTCGCTGAAAAGAGTCAATAAAAGTAAAATAGAAGTGTTTCGTGACGCCACTTATGGTTCCGGTAATGTTAGAGGTGCTGCGGGACAGACCTCCGGGTTGATGGTGGAGCAGCAAGATGGTTACGCTCACCGTAGGTGGAGCAGGATCCCCGGGGCAGTAGTGGAAGTTTATAATTTTGCACAGGGATTCAGTTTACACCAGGCCTTGTCACTTGTCCTCTCACTGCTGCGTTCGGCGGCTCGTCAGGTGGAGATAAAGTACCTCACACAGTCTTTTCACTCTCTACGGGTTCACTGGCAGTTCTTTAAAGCAGGTTGACAAATAGCACAGTCTTTTCGGGTCTACCTGGCCTGGGTAGTCACTGGGGAACCAGGATGCTTTACTCTGGACCCTCGGTGGTATGCCTGCCGTTCCTATCTGGTCCCTCACTGCGCTCTTACCTGTCTCCTTCAGTGCTCCCGCGTGTAGAGCCTCAAGCCAGCTCCCCCGGATCCCCAAACCCTATACGGTGCCTTTTTATGGATGCGCCGGGTGTTCGGACACAACTTCCTCTAGAAGCTCGGGCCTCTGGTTCGACGGCTCGGGGCTAGACTCCTGCACCGTGCTCAGAGCCGGTCCTCAGTTCCGGGACCAGATCCCTCCGGTTGGTGGTCGTACCAGGTCCGGATTCAGGCGCACCGCACTACCTGGTGCCCTTAGGATCTCCTTCGATCCAGACGGCCTCTATGCCGTCCTGCACTCTTCACTCCCCAACGGATCTCTGGGGTTGATACCAACTCTTGGAAATCATGTTATCACGCCCACAATGCCCCATCGACTAATCAAAGCCCTAATTATCATAGGAATTCAAACAGGAATGGTGTCACTGGTCCGCACTGCTGCTTCAACAAGTGTACTCCAAAAGCATTGCTTTATCTATCTCCTTCTTTATTCCTCCACAGACCAACGCGTTTCAGTGCAAACCTCGCACCTTCCTCAGGGTACCCTGAGGAAGGTGCGAGGTTTGCACTGAAATGCGTTGGTCTGTGCAGGAATAAAGAAGGAGATGTATAAAGCAATGCTTTTGGAGTACACTTATTGAAGCAGCAGCACGGACCGGTGACACCATTCCTGTTTGAATTTCTGATTTTCCCGCGGTTTTGCGAGGTGGTGGAGGTTCTGCAGCAGCTGCTAAAGCGCTCAAGCTGGTTGTGGGTTACACAACCTGAAATGGTGAGTGTACCCTTATGCGATCTATGTGAACTGAGTGTCCCTAGTGATAGGGCACCATCAGCGCCTCTTGTGTCTCCTTTATTTTTAGCTAATTATCATAGCAACAGTGCAGTTTATAAATTACTTTTTTAAAACATTGATTTGGCAAATAATATTATACAGGGTTGGTTAGGCAGGGAATTTTGATACATACGGTATGTGAATACTGATAGGTTGGAGGGCATAAGGAACTTGACACGTTTCCTTTAATGCATATGAGGGCCTTTACTGATAGTTCTGATTAATGGGCTCAGGGGAGAGGGGAAGCATCTGGATGATTGCTTGTGTCCCTCCCCCATGAGTCCACCTGTCCTAACTGTCAGACCAGCTGAGCTCTGTACAGACTGCTAGAGCTTTACTTCTAGCACTGCTTCCTGAGCACCAACACACACATCTTCACTATTCTACTCCTCAAGAAGATTTGAGTCGTCTATTAACACCTGATTGTCGTCCTATTGATCAATAACATCAGACTCATTTTACTTTCAAATTACCTGCTAAATCCTGTATACTGGGTGTAACTATGTGTCTGTATTATTCTGTGTATATATACTGCACAGTACCACTTCTCCTGTCCTGTATACTGGGTGTAACTCTCAGTGTCTGTATTATTCTGTGTATATCCACTGCACAGTACCACTTCTCCTGTCCTGTATACTGGGTGTAATCCTCAGTATCTGTATTATTCTGTATATATTCACTGCACACTACCACTTCTCCTGTCCTGTATACTGGGTGTAATCCTCAGTATCTGTATTATTCTGTATATATACACTGCACAGTACCACTTCTCCTGTCCTGTATACTGGGTGTAACTCTCAGTGTCTGTATTATTCTGTGTATATCTACTGCACAGTACCACTTCTCCTGTCCTGTATACTGGGTGTAACTCTCAGTGTCTGTATTATTCTGTGTATATCCACTGCACAGTACCACTTCTCCTGTCCTGTATACTGGGTGTAATCATCAGTATCTGTATTATTCTGTATATATTCACTGCACAGTACCACTTCTCCTGTCCTATATACTGGGTGTAATCCTCAGTATCTGTATTATTCTGTATATATTCACTGCACAGTACCACTTCTCCTGTCCTGTATGCTGGGTGTAATCCTCAGTATCTGTATTATTCTGTGTATACATTGCACTGTACCACTTCTCCTGTCCTGTATACTGGGTGTAATTCTCAGTGTCCGTATTATTCTGTATATATATGCTCTCTGCAAAGTACCACTTCTCCTGTCCTGTATACTGGGTGTAATTCTCAGTATCTGTATTATTCTGTATATATATGCTCTCTGCAAAGTACCACTTCTCCTGTCCTGTAAACTGGGTGTAATTCTCAGTGTCTGTATTATTCTGTATATATACACTGCATAGTAACACTTCTCCTGTCCTGTATACTGGGTGTAATCCTCAGTATCTGTATTATTCTGTATATATACACTGCACAGTACCACTTCTCCTGTCCTGTATACTGGGTGTAAACCTCAGTATCTGTATTGTTCTGTATATATACACTGCACAGTACCACTTCTCCTGTCCGGTATACTGGGTGCAATTCTCAGTGTCTGTATTATTCTTTATACGGTATATATACACTGCAAAGTACCATTTCTCCTGTCCTGTATCCTGGGTGTAATCCTCAGTATCTGTATTATTCTGTATATATACACTGCACAGTACCACTTCTCCTGTCCTGTATACTGGGTGTAATCCTCAGTATCTGTATTATTCTGTATATATACACTGCAAAGTACTATTTCTCCTGTCCTGTATACTGGGTGTAATCCTCAGTATCTGTATTATTCTGTATATATACACTGCAAAGTACCATTTCTCCTGTCCTGTATACTGGGTGCAATTCTCAGTGTCTGTATTATTCTTTATACGGTATATATACACTGCAAAGTACCATTTCTCCTGTCCTGTATCCTGGGTGTAATCCTCAGTATCTGTATTATTCTCTATATATACACTTCACAGTACCACTTCTCCTGTCCTGTATACTGGGTGTAATCCTCAGTATCTGTATTATTCTGTATATATACACTGCAAAGTACCATTTCTCCTGTCCTGTATACTGGGTGTAATCCTCAGTATCTGTGTTATTCTGTATATAAACACTGCACAGTACCACTTTTCCTGTCCTGTATACAGGGTGTAATCCTCAGTGTCTGTATTATTCTGTATATATACACTGCACAGTACCACTTTTCCTGTCTTGTATACATTTGTCCTCAACAACTGCGACCTCACAGGAACAGACAAATATACCTACCTGGGCCTAGAGATTCACCGGTCAGGGAGCTTCAAACAGGCCATAGAGACCCTGAAAGAGAAGGCTTGCAAAACCTTCTATGCCATCCGAAGGAAACTCTACCATCTGAAGCCACCAGTGAGGGTCTGGCTAAAAATCTTCGACTCCATCATCGCCCCAATCCTCCTGTATGGCAGTGAAGTCTGGGGTCCTCACACCTATCCAGACTGGTCAAGGTGGGATTCCAGCCCAACAGAAATATTCCACCTGGAATTCTGTAAGCACCTTCTCCAGGTCCACCGGAGCACCTCCAACAGTGCCTGTCGGGCAGAGCTGGGCAGATTCCCTCTACACCTAACGGTTCTAAAGAGGGCGCTGTCATTCCGGGCTCACCTACATAGGAGCAATCCAAGCTCCCATCACAATAAAGCCCTGATACATATAGGTGAAACAGGAAAACCAGGACCCTCGGAACAGCCCAGCCAAGCCCAACACAACCGGAACACCAATCACAGCTTGACAAAAGCCGGAATCAGGAAGATGGTAGAGGAGGGCCAGGAGAGGTATGTCAGTGACTGGAAGAACGATATCTTCAGCTCACAGAAACTGACCATGTACCGGAGTCTACAGAGAGACTACAAACTGGCCCCATATCTGGAGAAACTCCCGGACCCCAGAGACCGCAAGATCCTGAGCCGATATAGACTCAGTGCCCACAGTCTGGCCATCGAGTCCGGCCGACACAGGCAGAGATACAAGCCCAGGGAGGAAAGACTGTGCCAACACTGTGATCAGGAGGCCCTGGAGGACGAAACCCACTTCCTGCTACACTGCTCCACATACTCAGCGGTGAGGGACACTCACTTCAGGAGACTCTCACATCTCTTCCCGGATTTCATCACCATGAAGGAGGAAGAAAAAACATCTATCCTGCTGGGAGAAGAAGAGAGAGCAGTGGAGATAGCAGTGCGGTATGTGAGCGAATGCCATAGACTGCGAGAAAAAGAGCGATGATGCCATGGACTCTATAGCCTCCACATTGGATCTGCCCCCATCCACCTTTCCTATGCCATGGACTATAGCCCCCACCCTGGACTTGCCCCATCCACCCTCCCTATGCCATGGACTATAGCCCCCCCATCCTGGATCCATCCCATCCACCTTCCCTACAGCTCCTACCCAACATCCCCACACACCCTATCTCTATTCCCTTTATACAATTGCTTTGGCAAAACTGAGATGTATTTGGTCCTGCCAATAAAGCTTCTTTGAATCTTGAATCTTGAATCTTGAATCTACTGGGTGTAATCCTCAGTATCTGTGTTATTCTGTATATATACACTGCACAGTACCACTTTTCCTGTCTTGTATACTGGGTGTAATCCTCAGTATCTGTATTATTCTGTATATATACACTGCACAGTACCACTTCTCCTGTCCTGTATACTGGGTGTAATCCTCAGTATCTGTATTATTCTGTATATATACACTGCACAGTACCACTTCTCCTGTCCTGTATACTGGGTGTAATCCTCAGTATCTGTATTATTCTGTATATATACACTGCACAGTACCACTTCTCCTGTCCTGTATACTGGGTGTAATCCTCAGTATCTGTATTATTCTGTATATATACACTGCACAGTACCACTTTTCCTGTCCTGTATCCTGGGTGTAATCCTCAGTATCTGTATGATTCTGTATATATACACTGCACAGTACCATTTCTCCTGTCCTGTATACTGGGTGCAATTCTCAGTGTCTGTATTATTCTTTATACGGTATATATGACTCACCGCGGCCGACAGACTCCGGTTGATACAGGCGATTCTTCTTCCTTCCTTGTCACGGGTGGACCGCGCCTGCCGGTAGTGGGTCCCGGTGTAGTGCAGATCAAAAATTGAAGACGTCGTAGTGGGAACAGATTAAAGGGGGTTTTAATTTGCTTTTCTTCGTGACGCCACCTATGAGTAGATTCGGTAAGGGCTACCGACGCTGCGGAACCCCCGGGGGATGGACAGCAGCAAGATGTTACGCTCCCCACAGGCTGAGCGGCGATCCCGGGGGCTGGAGCTGCTCAAGATGTTGTGCGGCAGCTGCGGTTACCTTTAGTTAACGACGGACAGTTCATAAGGAAGCACGGACACAGATAGTCTCTGCAATGGGTCTTTACTGTAACCAGCAGGCAGTACATGGTATACAGTGGTTGAGTAGTAGACCGGGTGGACTCAGCAGTGATAGTGCTCCTCAGAGATCCGCAGTGTTCCTCCATTCTACCTACTTAGTTCCTCCTTTTTGCCAGCGTCGCCCAGGAATACCAGGTCGGGTACGGGGAGGCTGCTTCAATGCCCTATCCATGATGTACGTTCTGGATGCTTTGGGGAGCCTTGGGTCCCTCAGTGGGTACACCGCTGGTTAGACGACTGGAAACTGGCTGGTGGTGGGGTGCTCCTATAAAGCTGCTCCTCCACGGGGCTGGTTCGCGTGACAGAGGTGAACTGCTGCCAGCTTCGGTACCAGTGAACCGGCTGTAAGTTGTGGGCACGGGGGTCTTTTGGGAACCCGTGTAGAAATGCCCAATCCCGGTAGTTAAGGCCTCAGGTGCTGACACCCGACCGGTGACGGCCCAGGGGCCCGCACGGGGTGCGGAGCCCCCGATCCTCTCCAAGTTCTAGTCTGCTCTCCTCAGGTTCTAGATTTGTTGTTTTTTGACTAACTATTGTGTGTTCTAATTCACTACCCTAACACTCCACCCACCAGGACCTAGGATTGGTCCCCTGTTCTAGGTGTTGTATGTTGGGTTGGATCTCAGAGTTAACTATTGCACTGCTTTGTCAGAGAATATTGCGGCTGCAATACTCCCTTGTGACGCACTCGTTGCGGGGCGCCACACTCCCCCTTGGTTAAATCAGCTTGTCCCCAAGCGTCAAACTACTCACATTACAGAGGTTTTTGTATTTTTATACATATATGACACACTTTTATTAAAATAGAAAACAGGTAAAGGTATGCTTTGATGATATAAGCAAAGAAACAGGTAATCACTTTGTGCGGACCCGGCGTGCGGTCGGCTGTACTTTAAACTAGAGTCCAGGCTGTAGCCGCAAGATCACACAGTCAGTGATTAACGGGAACAGAGTCATTGAGGAAGTTCAAGTTTTAAAGTCACTGGCTCTGAGGGTGATGGCGCACCCGGATAGCGAACCACCCATCTGCACAAGCATAGCGCTCGTAGGTGATTATATCGCCCCGGTATAGGTCGCGATCGGGATGTCCTCTTGGCAAGTTTGACTCAACGTCCCGGCGCCCCACAAACACCTCCTCATTCAAACCCACCTCCCAAGCGAACCCCCACCCGGTATTTAAGTTAAAGGTGGAAATTCTACCTTCACGGCGGAGTTCATCAGGCAGCGGCGGCTGGCGGCGAGCCTCGGCACGGGCCTGCATATTGGCGCGTTCTCGGGCTTGCCACTCCTCTCGTCGTCTCTGGCGTACATCTCCGTCGTTACGGCTCGGGGTGTAGAGATGAGTAACGGAGCTGGTGGTTTGGCGGGAAGCTTGAACTTGGCGGGCTGTCTGTATCGGAACCCGGTGGAACGGCACAGGGGAAGGTGTCGGCAGTGCACCCGACCAGTGTACCCGAGCTGTATGCCCGGTAGGAAGTTCCTTGTTGTCTCCCCAAGCGAACCCGGTGTCGAAATCCTCTGCGGTGCTGTGGGTCTCGTCGTCATCCTCTCCGACCTCTTCCTCGATGACCACATCAGGCTGCTCGATGATGAGAGATGTTGAAGCTTGTTCCGTTGTACAACAGGGCGGTGGTGCTGCGGATCCTCCCGTAGGGACGTCCTGCAGGGCTTCCAGGCTGCCTGCCTCTTCATCTGTTTCCGCAGGTAAAGGTGTTTCAATCCCGGTTACCAGGTAGGCCTCGGCAATGGCAAGGGAAGCCTCCGGTACGGGGATAAAACAGGCGACTGTCTCTGTAGTGGTGAAACATGTCGCGGGTTCCTCAGTGGGAACCTGGTAGAGATCGAGTTCTTCAATGGAGCGTGTTATGAGCTCCGGCTCAAGAACGGGATCGGTTGCGATATTGGTCGCTGGAACGGGTCGAGTTGCGGCCTCCACCGGAATGACGCAGTCTATTGGCTCTGGTGACGGAGCAGGACAGGTGGTAGGCGACGGTGAGGCGGTCGAGAAGCTGGTGACGTCGTCTGGGCTTGGAGAAGCTGTACCCGGTCGGCTCTGCTGCATCGCATGGTGTAGTCGTCTGCCTAGGGTCGCGCTCCAGCTACGGATCGTCCATTCCACTGTCTCTAGTAACCGCACCCGGAGGTCTTGTAGAGCTTCTAGCCAGAAGTCGGGACTGCCGTCTATGGTAAGGGCAGGATCCGGACCCGGTTGGCTGATGGCTGCTCTGGCCTCCGCCTCGACCTCCCGCATCAGGTCTTGGAGTCTCATGCTGGCCATTCTTCTTGGAGGGAAACCACACCCGTTCAACCGGTAAGACGTTCTGGTAGAGCTGGTGAAGATGTCTTCTCTCTCCGTCGGTGTGTCTATGACACTCCCATTTCCTCTGGGCTTTTGTAGTCCAATCGTGGGAAAAGTCTTTGGGGTCCGCCCCCATGGTTGATTCGAGCAATCAGGGCGGACAAAGAGTTTGGCGCCTTTTGTCTTTGGCCCTCCCACAATGAGGGGGGGTTGACTCACTCCTGGGCTTCACGTGGCGGCTTCTTGTGGCGGGAACGCCATCTTGGACGCCATCTTGACCCAATGGTGTAAAGGCGGGAAAGTTCTTTTAGGGACGAACAAAGTCCAATTGTAGACAATAAAGTCCAATTTAAGCACAATATACCCGTTGGGTAACGGGCCTGCTCGTATCCTGTTCGTGACGCCATTTTCTGACTCACCGCGGCCGGCAGACTCCGGTTGATACAGGCGATTCTTCTTCCTTCCTTGTCACGGGTGGGCCGCGCCTGCCGGTAGTGGGGCCCGGTGTAGTGCAGATCAAAAATTGAAGACGTCATAGTGGGAACAGATTAAAGGGGGTTTTAATTTGTTTTTCTTCGTGACGCCACCTATGAGTAGATTCGGTAAGGGCTACCGACGCTGCGGAACCCCCGGGGGATGGACAGCAGCAAGATGTTACGCTCCCCACAGGCTGAGCGGCGATCCCCGGGGGCTGGAGCTGCTCAAGATGTTGTGCGGCAGCTGCGGTTACCTTTAGTTAACGACGGACAGTTCATAAGGAAGCACGGACACAGATAGTCTCTGCAACGGGTCTTTACTGTAACCAGCAGGCAGTACATGGTATACAGTGGTTGAGTAGTAGACCGGGTGGACTCAGCAGTGATAGTGCTCCTCAGAGATCCGCAGTGTTCCTCCATTCTACCTACTTAGTTCCTCCTTTTTGCCAGCGTCGCCCAGGAATACCAGGTCGGGTACGGGGAGGCTGCTTCAATGCCCTATCCATGATGTACGTTCTGGATGCTTTGGGGAGCCTTGGGTCCCTCAGTGGGTACACCGCTGGTTAGACGACTGGAAACTGGCTGGTGGTGGGTGCTCCTATAAAGCTGCTCCTCCACGGGGCTGGTTCGCGTGACAGAGGTGAACTGCTGCCAGCTTCGGTACCAGTGAACCGGCTGTAAGTTGTGGGCACGGGGGTCTTTTGGGAACCCGTGTAGAAATGCCCAATCCCGGTAGTTAAGGCCTCAGGTGCTGACACCCGACCGGTGACGGCCCAGGGGCCCGCACGGGGTGCGGAGCCCCCGCTCCTCTCCAAGTTCTAGTCTGCTCTCCTCAGGTTCTAGATTTGTTGTTTTTTGACTAACTATTGTGTGTTCTAATTCACTACCCTAACACTCCACCCACCAGGACCTAGGATTGGTCCCCTGTTCTAGGTGTTGTATGTTGGGTTGGATCTCAGAGTTAACTATTGCACTGCTTTGTCAGAGAATATTGCGGCTGCAATACTCCCTTGTGACGCACTCGTTGCGGGGCGCCACATATATACACTGCAAAGTACCATTTCTCCTGTCCTGTATACTGGGGGTAATCCTCAGTATTTGTATTATTCTGTTTATATACACTGCAGAATACCACTGTGCCAATACACATTTTGTGAGCATCAGCCATGATCTAAATCAATATCTATTGTAAGAAGGATTGAGTATGCGGGATTTTAGCAGAGTATACTGGATTTTAGCATGCCCAATTCTTTATTTTCTCCGGAGCTGAGCTGAAGTTCTTGGCAGTGACCATTATAAAGGGTGGATGCATCTAAATAAAATAGGAACGGTTGGTGATATCAGCTCCCTGTTTGTGACACATTAGTATATGGGAGGGGAAAACATTTCCAGATGGGTGGTGACCATAGCGGCCATTTTGGATCCAACTTTATTTTTTTCAATGGGAAGAGGGTCATGTGACACATCAAACATATTGAGAATTTCGTAAGAAAAACAATGTTGTGCTTGGTTTTAATGTAACTTTATTCTTTCATGAGTTATTTACAAGTTTTCCCCCTGCCATATACTAATGTGCCACAAACAGGAAGTTGATATCATCAACCATTCCCATTTTATTAGGTGTATCCATATAAATGGCCCACCATGTACAATGAGTGGAGCTGTGCAGTTCTGGCTCTGTTGACTGCTTACATCTAGCTGGAGCTGAAAACAGTTAATAGTGGAGTTGTCATACTCCCAATAATCTGTTATTATGCTGTAAAATCTGAGGACTGTATTGTCTTTATGGATCCCATTGGGGTGCATGTACCTCTGTACGACCAGACCATTTTTTATCACCGTCTTTACCACTGCATGTCAAATTCCAGGCAATTTTGTGTGAACATATGAACCTACAGTGGAACACTATAAACAGGACGAAATGTTGAAATGTTGCTGTTGTCATTGCTATTATTATTTACCATAACTGTCTTCAGCTTGATTTCGAGCCATGGTGATTTTATGGATGAACGCTCTATAGGAAGATCGATCTTGTGCAGTCTACATAGGTCCATATGGGTCTTCTCCAAGTTTAGATAGGTCCACCAGGGTCTTCTCCAAGCTTTGATATGTCCACCATGGTCATCTCCAAGACTAGATAAGTCTACCAGGGTCTTTTCTGAGCCTAGAAAGGTCCACCATGGTCTTCTCTAAGTCTAGTTATGTCCACCTGTTTTTTTTTCCAAGCCTAGATCTGTCCCCCAGAGTCTTCTCCAAGCCTAGATAGGTTCACCATGGTCTTTTCCAAGCCTAGATAAGTCCCCCAGGGTATTGTCCAAGCTTAGATATCTCCACTATGGTCTTCTGCAAGTTTAGATAGGTCCACCAAGGTCTTCTGCAAGCCTAGATAAGACCACCAGGGCCTTCTCCGCCGTTATCCTAATAGTATAAAGCCATCTGGTTGTTGGCCTCTTCACCTTGTTCATATGAAACTTCCTAATGAGTGTCTTCGATTAGGTTTGTGGATTTTGTATTGGGTGGATCTCTCGGGTACATTTTGACTATGTCACTGCATTATGCCTAATATGTGCTGCAGATATGCTTTCTTGGAGTCTAAAGGCCGGGTTACACATACTGATGTTCCTGCGACCCGACCAACGATCCGACCGGACGAGGATCGCTGGAACATCGGTATGTGAGCGCTGGTGAGATGCCAGAAAGGCAGATCTCACCAGCAATCAATCAGCGATGCGCCGACACCCAACGGTCGCTGGGATCCTTCAGGGTGTCGAGCGCACACTGGGTGTCGCTGGTTGTTGCCCCTGTCACACATGTCGATGCATGGGTGACAGTTGCAGACCAACGATGGAAAAATGGTCACAGCCATTCCGCAATGATCAGCGTTCAGCGAGCTGATCGCTGGTCATTGCGGCATGTCACACGCAGCAACGTTGCTGCAACGTCACAAACCCTGTGATTTTGCAGCGATATCGTTACCAATATCGCTATGTGTAACCCGGCCTTAGTCATTACATGTCTCACCCTGGTAATAGACTCTCATTTACAATAATCTCTAGGGGCAGATTCTCGGGGAGATCTATATCCGGCCCAGAGATCTTAAGAGCTCATTTATATATTAAGAAAAACCTTGAATTGCCCTGGAATAAGATATCCGACCACAGATATCAAGATATCTGTCACAATCTCCACACTGTCCTTGTCTGCTATGTTACTATTGTGTGGAAGCTGTCAGTCTGTTTTGGTTGTTCTGGGTCTGTGCTGCAATCATCTGTGGTCACTTCCCTTGATTAGTCCTCTACTTAAGCATGCTAGCTTCTCCACCCAGTGTTATTAGTACACTTGTTGTTGCCTTTGTAAGACCCAGCCTGATTTTATTCCCTTCCCTGGACTTTGACCATTTGCCTGTGACCTGACTACTCTTTTGCCTGCTCCCTGTAAACTGTCTTGTCTTTCTGGTTTTGCTGACCCCGACGCGTGAATTGTATTTCGCCTCTGACTACCCCTTGTTATACTGCGCCATTTCCTGGACCTGACCTCAGATCGTTTGACCTCCCTTTACTTATGTAGTAAGTAATACTACAATATAACTTCTATCTGGAATTGTAGTCTTATCTCTCCACTTCTGGGACTAGTTATTACTGTAGTGACTCGCATCACAATCCATTTTATTTACACATTGCTTTAGGGACACTTTAGTCTCGCACCCGGTCCAGCCCAAATCTCGACTGTAATCACCTCCTTTAGGGTGGAAAATCGCAAATTAGCTGGAACTGTTTCTGAAAAACTGTGACTTTCCTGCAAATTTTCACCAGTTGGCAAGTAGGTGGTTACATTAGAGTAACTGCTGTCTACATCGTGCACCGTGCTTTACGTATGCTTATGAGTCTGATAACAGATCTTCACAAATTCATGTTTTGCGTTGGGTAATAATCTCCAGATCTTTATATAGTGATATTCACAACACTGAATTATCAGTCACTTACTTTGTTTCTCCTTGCTGTTCCGGAAATCTCAGTTCACTTCCTCTTATAGAGTCGGTGTCAGCAATTTCATTGTAAGTTTTAGAAAATGGAACATAATTTAAAGAGTTTCGGTTACTAATATTATCGCTGACGAGCCAAGTATGAAAAAAAAGAAGTATTTTTCCAACGGAAGAAATGTTGTATTATGGTGGCATCCTGCAGCATGGAATACCGTTCTTTTGGACCATAAATCCCGGCATATCAGAAGCCATTTTTAGCTTTCTTGTACAGACTCTGTGTGTAGGGGAGAGTCTACAAGTGGGACAAAGGGTTGTATGGGATGGACATAGGCAGGATCCTGTGGGTTTGTGGGTGATTGTTGGGATGACACAAAGAAATACAAATAAAAATGATTTCATTGTAATGGGCAAGCTGAAGCTCAGTGACCCCATACAACAATTTACATAGAGATAAAGTCCCTGACAAAGCCACATGCGTGGCTGAAACATACAGATGGAGTCCCTGATGAAGCCACAAACATGGCAGACACATACAGATGGAGTCCCTGACAAAGCCACAAACATGGCTGAAACATACAGATGGAGTCCCTGACAAAGCCACAAACATGGCTGAAACATACAGATGGAGTCCCTGATGAAGCCACAAACATGGCAGAGACATACAGATGGAGTCTATGACAAAGCTACAAACATGGCTGAAACATACAGATGGAGTCTATGACAAAGCTACAAACGGCTGAAACATACAGATGGAGTCTCTGATGAAACCACAAACATGGCAGAGACATACAGATGGAGTCCCCGATGGATCCATAAACATGGCAGAGGCATACAGATGGAATCCCTAACTGAGCCACAAGCAAAGAGGAACGATGGAGCTACAGAAAAATATTGTGACTATAGGCCTAATACTCTTAAGATTTCTGACCTGCCCAGACAGCTCTCTAAACTTCCCTTTTCTACCATAAAAAACAGAAAATATAACTGCCCTCTTTAGATATAAGGCCACAATTCATAGGTTAAAGATATTCTTTCAATTACATTTTTGCTCCCTCATCTGAAAGCAGCATAATGAGGAAACAGACCCTGATTTCAGTAATGTATCAATTACCGGGCTGCTTGCTGTAGTTTTGATAAAACAGTGTTTTATCAGCAGCAGATTATCACTGGAAGACTGGTAAACTTACTGCCACATAGTTCTCAATATTCTTGAGCTCCAGCTATCAATCTCTGCCAAGTAGTAGTGTCGTAAGAGGAGCGCCCCGGTCGTCAACACTTATTCAAATGGAAAGTATGTTGCGTTCCACGCTAGAGTTTCTGGACTCAGTGTTGTGTGATGTCATGATGGTGCTATGGATAGTGGTTTAGCAAAGAAGTAAACCAACGTGTTTCGTAGAATACAGCTTACTTCTTCAAGGGTATTGAGTTTTCCGAAATGCATTGGATCGCTGCTTGTCGGAGATTAGTCTGTTTCACCTGCCTGCTAATAATGTGCAGACGGGCTACTGACATTGAACATTAGATATCCAACCAGACAGGAGCACATACAACCTTCGCTAGGGGTTAAATTCGATAGGTGCAGGAGTTGCGATCGCACTCTAGATCTGGAGTCTAGCAACCCCAAAAATTCCCGTTGAACCAATGCTGTTAATGACTTGCAATAATTGGGGGTCCCATTGGAGCTTTTGCATTGGGGCCCATGAGCTCAAGTTTCGCCACTGACCTTCAGGTAGGTTTCTATACTGGAACTGGAAGTTTGCTCCCCTACATTTCCACAGGTGGTGGGGAAATGTCAGATATATATATATATATATATATATACATTCTATACTGATCACATATTCACATATAGTGTTTCACTTTAGCTTCTTATTCCTGGCATTTCCAGTTTGATCCATTATACTTTGTATTACAGTTATTTTTCCAGCTTCGTCTATCTTTTATAATGTTTACCACATAAGCGGTTAAGTCACTTATACATTTATGCTGTTGTGCATCCTTTTACCCATGCATAGCCATTTGTCCATCTCTGTGATTATACCTCTGCTTTAGCCTTTGATCCGTGTACTGTGTTGTTCTGGTGTCTCCTCCTGCTGTGTTACCCCTTTTGACATGTAACTCCTCTGCTTTTTCACCTTTCAACATACATTTACTAATGATTTATATATTTACACTACTCCTAGCTCTGTATATATTTTTATAGGTGTTTATTTTTTGCCTATGCACAGTGTAAACAGAAATCTGTCAATCAGTGATGTAGGCGGGGTTATGCAGGGCTCAGCATTCAGAGAACTGCTAGATCTGCAGCAGAGAAATAGTTATTTTATCAAAACTGCAGAAAACAGCCCAGTAAGTGATACATCACTGCATTCATGGTCTCTGCCCCTACATCATCATGAGGTAGTAAAGACCTAGTAGTAGATTTCCTTTAATTAGATCATGTGAGCTTTGACAAAGAGCAAGTAAATCTAATTTCTTATTAATCACAGATTAGCGGTCAGATCTCCACCAGAGCCTGCTCCTGTCACATCTGCTTCTGTCACTGTATCCTCCCTGTAGCTGGTGCTGGTGATAGAGGAGAGGTCAGAACCAGAAACTGGAGAGCGCAGGCTCCATCCTTGCACTAATGATGGGTTTACACGTTTCAATATCGTTGCGATATCGCAACTCAATGGCGCGGGAGCGCGCATTTAGTGCACGTTTCTCCCGCATCGCATCGGATGTTTACACGCTGTGATATCGGAATACAACGTCCGTGCGATGTCTACGCCCCCCAACCCAGGAACGATCATTTAACATGGGAGTGAATGGGTGACGTAGAACTTCACATCGGAGTTGGGCTGTCACACAGCACGATCCGGCTTCAATGTCTATTCTATATCGGGGCATTGAATAGCACGCTCATTCAATCCCCGATATCGCATTGACATCGTTCCTGCATCGTATTGGACGTTCACACCATACAACGCAGGAACGATATCGGCTCCAACGATCGAACCACGTGACTTTTCATTGAAATCGGACTACGATATCGCAACGTGTAAACCCGCCATAAGGTTAGAGTGGCTGGCACCTGCAGGACTTCACAGTCTGAGGCCTGTTTCACACATCTGTGCAAACCACGCATGTGTGAGACAAGGCTGTTTGTGGGCAGGGCTTGTATCCATGTGCCAAGGATTGTGTGACACGTGTGCTGTCCGTGGATAGCACATGGACAGCCTGTCACCGCATACTCACTTCCCTCCAGCGCCGCTGCTCCTTTCTCTTCCGGTTCACTCTTGGGCTCAGTGAAGTGGGAGGAGCTGTCAGCACTGGAGGGAGGTGAGTATGAAATTCTTTATTTTAACGCTTTAAACTGTTCTCCGTGCACACGGATATCACACGGTGAACATCCGTGTGCAAAACGTTTTGGGGCAAAAGCGGTCTGTGCTTCCGCAGAAAACCAGACATGTCGCCGTGTGGAGCACACGGACACACATCTGCTCCACACGGCAACACGGTCCGTGATGAATAACGGACATGTGAAGGTGGCCACAGGGAATCATGTGATCCCCTATGTTTGTGTCACCGGCATGTTTTGGCACAGACCGCATACGTGACGGAGGCACTGATGTGTGAAAGAGACCCAATAGAGTGGATGTGTGTGTGCTTTGCAGCTGAAGTCATCAGCGCCTAAGCTTCAGCCTATTGGAAAGCACCACACCACATTAATACCTTCAGATTTCTGCTGGATGCTGCTAGACATAGGTTGTGCTTCTCTACCTAGACTCTTTCTTTATCGGTATGGTGTTTTTCCTGTTTTACCTCAGTCTGTTTTTTGACAAATCTACTGACGGTTTTGTACCTTGTTGTCATTTCAGTTTTGACCCGATTACTCTATCAGATCCTGATTTTGTCCTTTTTGTGACCTCTCGGCTTTGACCCTGCTTGGAGACTTTCCTGTCTCTTGACTGCAGCTTTTCCATAGGCAGCAATCTCCTGGGTCCTGTTGTAAATCCAGATCCCTGTATAAGGGGTTAAAGGGTGTCAGGGTGTCTCAGGGCTCTGCCTAATGGAGCAGCTCATGCCTAGTCTCTCGGAGCCCTTTTCAGCCTGTGGCTTTGAGCAGAAGTCACATTAGCTTGATTTTGTCCTTAGTCTTGAACTGAAAAAACATTGTTTACTTTTTTGTATCCTTTCTTTTCCTCCTGTTTTTTTTTTTTCCGAAGGCTGTGTGCTCACGATCTGAAGGGGTTTTGTGTTGGACGCAGCGCCTCCGAACCCGCAGTAAGTCACTGGTGCATGTGTCGCGCCCAGGGCTGGGTACTCGGATTTCAGGCGCGAGGTCCG
This sequence comes from Allobates femoralis, assembly GCA_033576535.1. Classification (NCBI taxonomy): domain Eukaryota; kingdom Metazoa; phylum Chordata; class Amphibia; order Anura; family Aromobatidae; genus Allobates; species Allobates femoralis. The sequence goes on along the minus strand of JARQOC010000010.1, from coordinate 67,768,145 downwards.
GGGGATCACTGGTGGCGATGCCTGAGCCTGTGACCCTAGGGGGGACAACTAATGGGGGGTAAATTGAAGGTGATGAGGTAAAAGTTATGTCGTGACGCCACCTGTAGTACCTGGTAAGGGGTCACCAGGGTCGCCATAGTCCTCCGGAGGGCATTGGTATTGCGGCTAGGTGGTATAGCTTTCTACAGGTTAAGCTGGGCCTCCGGGGCAGCGTTGAGTGAGGGCATAAGCAGTGGAGCAGTCTCTACAGAGCAGGGGAGCAGGGAGGAATAACGCACACACAACAATGAGTGTCTCTTTACCTTTTTACTGGTGGAACTTGCAGGTAATTCATCCAGAGCACTGACGGGTGACCAGAAGCACAGTGAACCTCCACAGCAAGTGGGTGTAAGGCTTCCTTAAGTTCTCTCCCCTGTTGCTGAAGCCGTGCCTGTGTATAACTTGGCTGGTCTCCTCTCTTCCCTCTTCCTCTCTCTCCTCCTGCACAGTCTGCAGGTTACCTTCGTTGATCATCGATATCCTCTCCTCACTACGGTGTTTGGCTCCCTTTTATAGAGTTAGCAGGGGAACCGGGTGACTGAAGTCTCCACGGTATGACGGGGTTCTCTGCGGGGCCTAAAGCACTCCTGCAGGTGCGGATCCCCGAAGTCCGGTAGTTAGCTGGGTAAACCTCCACTGGTTCCTCTGTTCCCACGGCTGTCCATCCTTCTTGCCTACCGACCCCACTCCTGGGTCTAGCTGGACGGCAGAAGGGCTACTCCGGGTCTCTGGTTTGGGCCTAGCACGGCACCGAGCACCAGGACGACTTCGCAGCTCTCCTAGCGTCTGCACACTCTACCTAACTCCTCCCCCAGCACCAGTATTTATAGGGGAGCTCGCCTAAGGTTGGCAAGTGTAGCTCCCCCTACTGTGCTGGGGTGGAAGATGTTGCACGTAAGTGGTACCTACTGTGGAAATCCAGCTGTGCACTAGGGAAGCTTGTGGCTACCTGTGTGAGCAGGGCGCCACACATGCAGGGAGAACGCAGCTACCTTGTGCACACAATCTGCATTCGGTGCAGGGCGGCTTCTCCCTGAGTGCACCCGATGGTGATCTCTTCTGACTCCACAGCTTGAAAGTAACATGCTGTGGAGATGCGGAAATCCATTAACCTGCACCACAGCTGAAAATATGCTGCAGAGGGGAGAAGCACAGTGAGGATGGGATTTCTAGAAATCATCCACTATGCTTGTTAAAGGCCCCAGGTCCGTGGGGTAGTCAGAACCGGGCTATACCGTCTCTGGGGAGTCACAGGGGTCAAGACCCGGCTTCCATGACCCTGGGTTCAGTTGAAAAGGGGAAGTTTTTGGGAATGGTATGGTTTAAAATGAAAGTTATTCATGACGCTACCCGTGGTATGTGAATGCAGATGGCCACAGTTGCTGCAGAACCTCCGGGTGATGGACGGGCAGCTGAGATGGAGCAGCTCCCCACGGGAGGAGCGGATCCCCGGGGCAGTAGATGTAGTAAGGGATTGGGGTGCAGGACGATGGGCATAAAGCAACAGGCAGACTCACTGTTTTGATGGTTATCCAGTCTTTACTTGCGCATCTGCATTCCGGGCAGTTGTCAATGGAGTCCTTGCTTGAGAGCAACTCGGGGTTCTCCTCACCCAGCCGGGTCGTTGGCCTCATTATTGTGCTCTGTGTTTGGGCTCCTGCCACTGCATTAGCTAAGTTGCCTGGGGAACCTGGAATCCCCCACCTTCTGGTATGGACTTGTGGCACCCCAGGGGTTAAGTGCCACAGAAACAACATCAACACGGGTTCACTCCCCACACAACACTGGACACTGCCCTAGCACCTGTAGGGCATAGGGGGGAGCTAAAGCAGCTCCCTTATATATTCTGATGCCAAGAGGAAGTAGTTAGTTCAGTTCCTGGGAGAACTGAGGAAGAGAGACTGTAGTGTAAAGGGGCTGCGTTAGGCTTCTCTACAGTCTGCTCTTTGATTCCAGGCCTAGCCAGGGTCTCAGGGAAGGAGCACAAGAAACATAGGAACACATCTGGGAAATTGAGTTACCTCATAACTTGCCCCGAAGCAGCGCACAGACCGGATCCAAAACTGTGACTGACACATGCAGCACAGTAAACACTGGGATAGTGGAGGTTGTAGATCTACTGTACCGCAGTGAAGCAACACAGCGGGGTCAGAAGCACACGGAAGGACTCAAGTTGCCTAGCAAAGGGGGTACCTGTGAGGAGAGACAAGGCCAGCAGCACAGCTAAAGCAGCAGCAGGGCCACAAGTGGAAGAAGCCGGAAGCGAAACGGCTGTAGGGGAGGAGGGAGCGCAGGCACGAGCAGACACCTCAGTGAATAAGGTATGAAGCATAACCGCACTAAATATTGTAACTGTACCCCCTGGGCAGCTGTTGTAACAGCAAGAGATTGTTAATTATATCACAACGCTGCCATAAGGAATTCACAGGATGATTAGATATAGCCAGGCACAACTTCAGATGTGATGACATAATTGGGCTGAAGCTTTAAGTGAATAGGCAGTCTTATAACATGTGTATGGGGTATAGGTGGTGAATTAATGTCAGCTTATCAGCTTAGTGGAGTTGGGTCAATTTTTGACATTGAATTGTAGACCCACTACTGTTGTGACATTTTTTATGATTATTGTGTAGCATACTATATTGTGCACTGAATAGTCTGTATGTGCCTTGCGCATCCCCCCGGAGGGAATGCTTTGTTTTATAAATCTTATGTGGATATATAATAAAGATTGATAAAATTAACTCTTTATGTTGAATCTTTCCTATGGGTTGGAGTTTTTAAAAAAACCATCATTGTGACATATGAGTTTAGAGGAAAGCTATTTTTAAAGGGACATAGTATTGAAATGTGATAAATTTATTGTAGTACAATGGTAACATCAGGTTTTAATCATTATTATAATACAATATACAAGATATTTAGATAAAACATATAAATTCATAATCTTAATATTCTGCATTGAACAACTGTACCCAATTTATTATGTATTTTAGGAGTCAGAGTCGGTCCATTTTATACCGACTCCAACTGTGACTCCACCAAAATGGGCTCCGACTCCATGACTCCGACTCCACAGCCCTGGTCAAAACATAGGGTGCAAAATGCTATTGAATAGCTACTGTCACGATCTCTACACTGCCTTTGTCCTTTACTAGGTTGTTGTGGTGACTGTCAGTCTGGGCTGGCTCTGTGCTGCAAATCACCTGCATTCCAGCTCACTTGATTAGAACTCTACTTAAGCAAGCTTGCTGCCCTATTCAGTGTCAATTGTATATTTGCCTTTGGATGTGTAGGATTGGTCTCTCTGTGCTCTGAGCCAGGACTTGACTCTCTGCTTGAGACCTGATTTCTCTTTCTGCCTGTTCCTCTGTATTCTGTTTTGTCCCTTTCGTTTTTGACTTCGGCTTGAATTGGACTTCACTTCTGAATATCCCTTGCTGTTACTGTGCCATTTCCTGGACCTGACCCCGGATTGTTTTGACTTCTCTTTACTACCAGTAAGTAGTAATATTATTATATTTACTTTCCGTTATTACAGTCTGGTTTCTGCACATCAGAGATTAGTTATTATTGTAGTGGCTTGCATCACAGCTACTCACACACCAGTGGCGTAAATTGATGCTCATGGGCCCCGATAAGAAAACTCCAACGAGGCCCCAAATTATTGCAAATTTTTAATAGCAATATTTTTTTTTCTATAGGTCATTGGGACTCTTGGGGTCTTGTAGTTTTCAGGGCCCAGGTGCAATTGCAACCCCTGCACTTGTACTTACTCCCCTGGCTGCTATTCCTGTGGGGATGGCTTGTTTCATTCACATGTGCTTTTTCACTTTGTTTTAGGGCTTCGTCACATGTGATGGAAATCCAGACAGAATGCACATTGGAATACAGTAGCAACAAAGTAGATGAGAAAACAAGACTGAACTGAGAATTGGATCTCACCCCCTGGAGATCAGAGAAAGCCTGAAATATTGGACACCAGTGTCTTGGTGAAGTACGATAATAAAGACATAGAGACGATATTCAGCACTTCCATTGGGTAAGTTAAATGTCAATCTTTATTGTTCCAATAAAATGTAGAGTAGAAAAAGAAGATGATAAAACTGACGCGTTTCAAGTGCAACATCAACTCTTATGGTGGGTTTACACGTTGCGATATCGGGCCGATATCGTAACCAACGACGCGGGAGCACGCTTTTTGAGCGCGCTTTTCTCGCCATCGCATCGCTGTTTTAGACAGCCCCATATCGGGATACAACGTCCCGACGATGTGTACGCCCACCAACCCAGGAACGACCATTTAACATGGGAGTGAATGGGTGACATGGCAGTACATATCGGAGATGCGGCTACAATGGCCATCCGATATCGGGCGGTTGAATAGCACGCTCATTCAACCCCGATATCGTTTTGGCATCGTTCCAGCAACGCATTGTACGTTCAAACCGTACAACGCGCGAACGATATCGGGTCCAACTCCCGAACCACGTGACTTTTGGTTGGAGTTGGGTTGGAGTTGGACGCCGATATCGCGACGTGTAAACCCACCATTAGGGCCGCTTTACACACATCAACTTATCTATCCAACTTCTGACCAACTTGCTGATTGCAGTGAAATCATGGACACATTGTTCCATTTTGTGGCTGTGTACAAATGTAACAATGTGTCCATGATTTCACTGCAACCAGCAAGTTGGTCAGAAGTTGGACAGATAAGTTGGTGTGTGTAAAGCGGCCCTCAATCATAGCATCTTCATACTATATGCTATGTAATAAATTCAGGTGAGGGAATAGAAGGAATATGAGGCTCACCTATAGCTACCAACGGACCCTCGGGCTTGCGGTAAAAAGTCACTGGCTTCCACTTGATTATGAAAGAAATCCCGGTGCCACAGTCCAAGAAGGGGACCTGCCTGACACGTTTCGGAAGTTCTTTCCTTAGTTGTAAGCTTAACTTCCGAAATTCGTCAGACAGGTCCACATCTTGGGGTACAATGATGTATTTTATTGAATAACATGAAGCATAAAGAACACTAGATTTTATGGAGGACTGTGGCACCGAGATTTCTTTCATTTACTATATGTAATGATTAAGACTGCATATTGAGACCCTAAAACGGTCACACCACTAATCTTAGCCAATTTAGGATTCTCTTTCTAAAACCAGTGTGCATTTATTTAAATTTCTATGCATTTGCATTTATTCCATGTGTGTATATAATTGTGTTTCTTCTATTATCTTGTGTGAGGCATGTCGGCGCTATGGCACGTGGCTGGCATGACTCACATGACCGGTGGTAATGTGGGATTGCTAAACCCTGCAGCATGCACAGGGTAAGTGCAGGTTGGCTCGGTAGCAGCACACACGGGGTTAACTGCTGCTGCTGAAAGCTGAGGTCTGTGTGAAGGAGTAATTACAAAACACACTGGATTGCACCTGTGTGGGAGGTCAGTTTTGCACAAGCCTGCAAAGGTGCAGGACATATGGTGTGCGTCTCCCTATACCCTGCAGAGGGGAGCAGGACATGCCATGCTGGGCAGGGGCCTCAGCCTGGGGACACTGAAAGCCTCTCTGTGTATGAGACACATGTGAGTGGAAGCATTACAGTGTTTATGTGTTTTGACTGGAAGGGAGAAGCCCTCCAGTCTGTAGTTAGGATTTCATCCTGTTTAGTTAGAGCCGGACAGGCAAGGATTTATTTTGTTGCTGTTTTTTTTGCTTTCCGTTTTTGCTGTCACCTGAATAAATGTGACCCAGCATCAGTTGCACACGGATCTCTGCTTGTCCGCCTGAGTTGAATGCAGAAACTACGTGCCCTTGGATCCCAGCAAAGACGATCCCTGAGAGTGTTATCACATTTGTTATACCATGCCTGATGATGAGACGTAAGCGGTCTTGAAAGCTTGCTGCTTTGTAACATCATTCATTATATTTTTGTTAGCGATTAAAAGGTATCACAACTACAAGATTTGTGTTTCTCCCATTGAGAGCAATCTGTCCTTGTTTCACTTGAAACGCGTCAGCTTTTCTTTTTCTACGCTACATTTTAATGGAAAAATAAAGATGACATTTATCTGTCCCAGTGGAAGTTGTGAATATATTCTCTACATCTTCAAAGTGGAGGAGAATGTAACAAACAGCACAACGCATGTCATGATGTCACGCCTCTCTTAATGGCCAGGTATTATGTAATGCCATGAGGTTGGGGGGTCTAGTAAATACAAGAGACATCCAAGATTTTGGCCTTTGAGTGCTGGCTAAGGAAGGTCATATTGCCATAGTCCGGCCTACACAGAGTATTGAGGTGGATGCCAAACCAGGGTAGTGTAAATAATTTTGCTCATCTCTCCTGACATTCATTTCTATGATGGATTAATCCTAACAATTACTGTCTTACTGTATCACCGAGGTGTAAAGTGAACCTATTAGGCCGGCTTCAGACCACAGTGAAATCTGATCCGGGGCTGTCCGGTTTTGGCTGCTGGATGGAGCCGGATGGCAGCTCTCTGCCATCTGGTTTCTATGTGTCCGAGAGAATCCGGGAGGAATCGGATTTTTCTCCCGGTCACAAAAAAGGAGCATGCACCATTTTTGTGTCTGGGGGAAAAAAGCTGATCCTCCCTGTCCGGTGCGATCCGGCGCCCCCTAACATGGGGGTCTATGGCGCTGGATCGCATCGGAGCGGCAGCCGAGTGCTGAAGCTCAGCGCTGAACTTCAATACCACAGAGCTGTCCCCTGCTGACAGTTCAGGACTGCGGCTCGCTCCCTGCCAGCCGCAGTCCAGAATTATCAGCAGCTGTGGCTGCAAATTAGGTATCTGGCTGCACACCGACCGGAAGACATATTTTACCCTCCGGTTCTGTGTCCAGATCGGGTTCGGGGTTGTCAGGTTCACAAGTGACAGCCCCAGATCGGATCTGGCCGTGGTGTGAAGCCGGCCTTAGTCGATTCATGCTGTCCAAATCATCTGCCGCATCATTCAGAGTCTGGCTGCATAATTGCCGGCAATCATGTCTTTCTCCAAAATGCGTCAGCATTTCATAGCAAACATAGTTGATACATCAGGCCACTGGTGGTGCCGGACTAGTCTTGTCTCTGCCTATTGTCCCCTGCTCTCTACTTCCTCATCACTTTAAGTGCTTGACCGGTCTCTCCCATGTGTGTACATCGAGGGAGACCTGGTAATTAACTAGAGCGGTGGAGGGAGAAGCTGAATATTCACACTTCGCTTTGTCTGAAACATCGGAACATTTAAAAGAAAAACATTCCTGGCTGCAATCGTACCAGACTCTGGTTCATGCTGCTCTTGGTTTGGGCATCACTGTTTTGCTAACAAAGTCTGCACAACCACATTGCAGAGAACATGGGACTGCGCCTAGATTTTTCTTCCACTTCCTAGTTTCATAAAAACATCTACAACATTAACTATTGATGGCCAATATTTGATTTTCGTAGCCTGCTTGATCAGTCCAGTAGGCATGTGACCGAGCATGGGGAAGTGGACCCACTGGATCACAGGGTGAGTTGTGGCAGTTGACCCCCAGGGCAGGCACTGACTCAGGCACAGTCTCTAGGATAGCGCAAAAAAGTCTATGGAATAGGCAGGTGCCACAAAGACGGACACAGCAGATAGGATGGCAGGAGCAAACAGGTACAGGGGCACAGCAGGACTGATGGGTATGGTAAAGCAGGACACAGGGACAACACCTGACCAGGGGCGGACATATCAGTGGACCCATTGAAGCTCACTTGAGCGGAACATGTGTAGTCCATGGATGCACCCTGCATCCACCACCCCACCAGCATGTCATTTGTGTGCAGTTTGAAATAAAGGAATAAAGAAGTCCTGATACAACAGAATGGTGAGTGCTGCCTACTATTATTTTATATGGACATAACATTGGTATAGCCTCTGCAGCCGCACAGGGGCCCAACCTCCTCGAAAACTGCTTTCAACACTTTACAAACTCCTGGTGCACGAAAAGGCTAATATTAAACGAGCCTTTCTAGGAGTCTGGGAACGTGACTTAAACATTCAATTTACGGATGACCAGATCAACCAGATCTATAATCGATCCAACAGTCCATCGCCCTGTGTTAGGGTACAGGAAAACTTGTATAAAGTGGTGTCTCGATGGTACGCACCCCAAAATTAATACATGAATGGAGTCCCTCCACGCCGAGACAATGCTGGAGATGCAACGCAGAGATAGGGGCATATCTACATATTTGGTGGCTATGCCCCGCAATAAAATAGTACTGGAAGGTGGTCTCCGACATAATCTCTGAAGTACTGAACCGAGAAGTCACACTATCGCCGCAAACAGCTCTCATCAATCTCCCGATGTGGCCTAGGGAAGCTTCTTCCTCCCGACTGGCCCATAACATAGAAGCCGCAGGCAGACTCCTGGTGCCCACTAAATGGAACACTAGCTCTCTCCCCACTAAAGCCCAAATCATCAAGGAGATAGACTCTCTATACCGCACTGCTGAATTAGCGGCCTTGTAATATTGTTCTTATTCTCTCTTCGAAAGAACATGGACACCCTGGATATTTTACAGATCAACCCCTGAATTCGCTGGAATTCTTACCGCAGAATGAGATTTGAACTACTACAAAAAGCTACCTGTAGATATCGAACTGACCTTCCATGGCACCCATCACTCTTTCTTCCTCTCTATTCTTTCCCTCCCCAACTCTCTATTCTCTCTACCTTTATCTTTTCTGCTTGCACTTCACAACTTTACACTCCTTGCCTCCCCTTGACATAATCTAACTTTAAGATTTAAATGCACAGATCTGTACTTTAGGATATGTCAGTCGTTTTGGCTTTCCAACTTTATGCAGCTTACTATTTTTAGCAATAATGTTTTGATTGATTGATTAACAGTTACTGTAATAGCTTCTTATCTCTTTGAATAATCAATAAAAAGAATATTGAAAGAAAAGAAGAGGTAAGGGGGCCATTTCAACATCAGAAAAAGGTGGCGTTGTGCATTTTCATGAGCTTTTGGACAGCAAAGGGGACCCATATACTGTTCTTTCACAGGGGCCCTTGTTTGGCTGTTTTTGCCCTTTTTTATCGTCTGCGGGGTGCGGTTGGGCCCCTTGGGGCGCTGTTCATCCAGTGGTGCGGATGCATTGTGCTGGGCGGCCCATTTGGTCAGGTGGCAGGACCAATGGGTAACTATCAGACACTCCGCATCATGTGCATAAGTGTGAATAGCGTCCTATGCAAGCCCAATGGCAAGTCACCTCCCACATGTATTGTAGGTAGAGGTGATTTTATTTGCCTGCACCTAGGCTTGCTCCACATAAGGGGGCCTGACTGCAACCTGCTAAGTGCAGTGTTGGTTTTGTATCTGGCTACTGACAGACAGTGAACTAAACTAACTAAAGGCGATGATCAGGCACTTCCCCTAATTGAAGGATACCTTATATTCCCAGTGCCACTCAGCCGTAGGCTGGAATCTGTCACCAGGTTTTTGCTACTTCACCTGAGAGGTGAATAATATAGGGATAGAAACCCTGTTTCCAGAGATGTGTCACTTAATGGACTGTTTACTTCCATTTTGGGATAATCGCGGCTTTGTCTGCTGCTGATCTAGCAGTGAGCTCAGTGTAACCCCGCATACACCACTAATTGCCAGCTTTTTGTCCATGTACAGTGTACACAGAAAGCTGACAATCAGTGTTGGGGCGGAGTTACACAGAGTACATGAATATGGAGGACATCATGGCAGCAGGTTTACTAGTCCTCTAGTGATAATCTCCTGCTGATAAAACAGGGATTGTATCAAAACAGCCCAATAAATGACACATCTCTAAAATCAGGATCTCTCTCTACATTACACTGCTCTCATTCATTATCAAAATGTGGTGACAGATTCCATTTAACCGATTTAGTAAGAACTGTGAATAATGTACTCCCTTTGGGATATGCAACCTAGTATTACAGATAAGAATGTAAGAAGTTGTATTTTTACTTGTTCTAATTTTTGTTTTCCCCAAAGAGAAAAGGCGTCAGGCACGAGCTTCTCACTGTCTTCATATAAGGAACACATTTTTACAGCAAGCCAAACATTCATGGTATTTGGACAGCTGGGGTGAAAGCTTATGGAAGGGAAGCTTGATCAGCTGCTAATATCAGTGGCCAAAATAAAGCCAAGACCCACATATAGACGACAAAATAGCTCCGAAGAAAGTCTGTCCAGAAATACGATGTAACAAAACCTCACGCACGACCATGTTTATTTTTTAAATTAAATTTTAATATTGTTCCAAACAGTTTTTTATCTTTTTTTTCACTTTGTAAAATTGTCAATATTAGCCTTGATTTAGGATAAGTCACCTTCTTTATCACTGCTCTATACATATTTGACATGACTAAGTCAATACTGTTATTGCGAGACATGATGTTCTAAATGCGCACAGGGACCTATGTGTTTTATAAGGGAAGTCTAAAAAAGTGAATCATTCATTTATAAATATAAGAACAGAACACGTGTCCGAACATTTGTATACAAAGGGCAATGTATCAAAGATAAGAACAAGTAAAAAAAAAAGGAGTATCAAAAGTAAAACGGGCCATTCATTTAAGAGGATGTCTATAAATCTAACTGTTCTTGACCCTTGCAAAAACTTGCAAATTTGTCTCTACAAAGTTTGTCTGCTCACCTGGACACCTTCTTGTCCAAGACTGGAACACATGTCTTTGAAATAATAATTCAGAGAACAAACAAAATTTTTAGCAAATCGTCTATATATTGTGATTAATAAGCAACTTATGTAAGCAATATAGCAACAAATGTAAAAAAAACAAAAAAGTAGTATATAGTGATGAGTGAATTAAATTTATTTATAATTATCTAAAATTTGTATCTTCTAACAAAAAAGAATAAATTCCCATACTTCCTTGGCTCCCACCCTTGTCCCTTCAGCTACAGTTCCCTGCCAATCCTCCTCTACTTATGGCACCAATCCAGCGCCAGTCTCTTCAGTCATCAAACATGCTTCCAACACCATCTGTGCCTCAGAATACTTTGATGTCATGACGTCAGCCTCGGTGCAATGACGGAACCTTGAAGGTTGTAGACATTCAGCAACTACTTCCTTGGGCAGGCTTTGCTTTGGCTACTGCAGCTATCATGTCCCATGTGAGCCTTGGCCTTTATCCTATAACCGCTTGTAATAGAGCCGGTGGCAGAGTCCTGGACACAAGAGATGTGTCACCCAGGTGGCTAGCCTCATTGATGTAAGTCCTGGAAATTAACATTCCAGCAAAAAGTAGATTGCTGAGATGTTTTTAATGGCACCAGATTTTCGGAAGAGAATGGTCGCTTCCATAGCTCCAGTCTGGACTTTGCAGCTCCCACAAATTATACAAATTGGCTCAGGTGCATCTGAGGTAGTGGGGCTGAAGTGTGAGCTCTGATGGTGAACAGATCTTGCCTGAAGCCGTTACAGTGACTTACTTACCCTGAAAGTATGACTCTGTACATTATACTGTACCTACTCTGAAAGGACTGTTTTCTTTTGTTATTGGATATTTTGTTTTGGCTGAAGAAAAGCCCCCTTTGTTTATTCTTGGAGGTTTATGAGATATAATAAATCAAAAACTGTTTTGCACCGGAACCAAGTGTCTGTGTATACCTGAAATGCTGCCTGAAAGCTAGTGAACAGGGATGTGAACTTACAAAAGAGACCATTGAGTCCTGGGAGTAGTCCAGGGGTGGGGAACCATTTTTCTGCTGGGGGCCATTTGGAAATTTCTACCATCCTTCAGGGGCCGCACAAAATTATCACCTTGAAAATTATCCGCTATATTTGGTTAAACATCCACCTCCCCCCTACTGTGGTGGCTGGAGATGCATTTCTTTTTGGCAGCTGTGATGTTAGGTGATATTGATCATGTTGCTTCTCAACTGCTTTTCCAGGTTTGCTAGAGCCCTAAACATCACAGGAGAGGCTGGGAGCATATACCTTACTGGGAGGCTGAGGCTGGGGCATAGAGATCACTGGGGAACTGAATTTAAAAGGCATGCAAAATGTGTCTGCCAGCCTGAGCCCTGTGGTCCCCAGGGATCTGCCCTGGGGCCACAGAAAAATCATGAAGAACCGTATACGGCCCTAGGGCCTGAGGTTACACACCCTTGGAGTAGTCGCTGGCTGGTGGAGTGAGATGGCAGGATTGTGCAGGTTGCAGGTATCAGGTTTTTGCCCCTATATCCTGCTGCTCTCTGATTAGGTGGCAAAAACCTGGTGACATAAATTAACAGTTACTGTGCACATCAGGAGAATCCGCTACACTTGAAAATCCGGCAAATGGATATGAAGATGAGGAGTGTTGCTCAGCAAGTCTTCTCAGAGAATGGGATAAATGTAAAGCCTCCAACAAAAGTCCCTTAGCAGCTCTCAGCTCCAAAAAGTAAAATTGCATTTATTTAAACATCTTTAACAACTGTTCTACATCTAACAACTTACCAAATTACAAAAGGTGGAGGGGGGGAGAAGGAGCAAACATGCACAACTGCACTTCCACAGGTCTGAAGCCCCGGATCCAGACAAAAAAAAAACGCTTCTGCCGCATGTGCCGCCTAATGGCCGCACTCGCGGTTCACTTGCAGCACACTTGCGGCAAACCCCATGCATTTTCTATGGGGCTTGCGGCAGGTGCGGCAAGTGCGGTATAACTGCGATTCTGGCACTTGCAGCCGTTGCGCCTGCAAAAAAAAAATGCTGCTGATCGCATTTTTTTTTTTCGCGGCCGCAACTGCTGGATCGCGACAATACCGCACTTGCTGCACCTGCCAGAAGCCCCAGAGAAAATGCATGGGGCTTGCCGGATCCAGTCAGCATTTCAGCCGTTAGGCGGCAAATGTGGTAAATCTGCCGGATCTGTGAAAGGGGCCTGATTCAGGCAAAAAGGTCTGTCATCTGACTGACTTTGCATCACCATATTTGCTCCTTCTCCTCCCCCTCCACCTTTCGTAATCTGGTAGGTTGTTATGTACAACAGTTTTTAAAGATGTTGCTTCTTCAAAGGAGCTTGAACATTACACATCTTGGAAATCCCAGTCTCCTATGACCTCTTTGCCTGGGAGAAACCTTCCTCATGCAGTATAACTACCTTGTGTCTTGTTGCTATGCTCAGTCCTGCCATGTCGTTTGACCTATTACATGATAGAAGAACAAAGTCCTGGCAGTGTTGATATGGCCCCATAGACCACTGAGCCCTCATCTTAATATCATCGAATCTGTTTGGGAAGACACAGAAGGATTTGTCTGATGGAGAAGGTGTCAGTGTTGGAGACTCTTATTAAGGACTGCTAGTTGGTTCTATAGATGTGACAAATATGACCCATGATCCTTTTGTTTCTTTTCAGGGTGGTTGGTAGGAGGTCACTGTTAAAGTCAGGGAGGCTGATGTCTAGTTATCTTTAAGCTGAGCAGGGGTTAATTTGTGTTTTGTGCCTGGATATAAAGGTTTTGCATTTATTTTGTGCATGAACAAGTGAAGAACTGCAGGAACTGAACATTGGTGTCGCTGTCCCTGACTGTATTTGATGCCGTTTTGCCTGCTGCAATGCAGTTAATTTTCCACAATATACACAAGGATGTGTCATCATCACCTCTCCGATTCTGAAATATATGCCAACACTGATCTGAAAAGTTTTAAATTACTGCTTTATTCCCAAAATACATACAAAAAACTGAGCCAGAGAAAACGTAAGTGAACATACCTGTAGGTATACCTATTTCATACCTGTTTCACACTGACCATCAGAAGTGGGTACACCGTGACATTGGTGGGATGGCTTTGTACCTTTTTGCAAAAATGGATATACTAACTACCCTGTTTTAATGGCACTAGCTTTTTATTTTTATATTAGCTGTAGAGCCCGACGTTGGCCGGACATAATGCCCATATATGGTTGTAATGTTCATATATGGTAATATCACCCATACCTGCAATATCGCCCATCTATAGTAATGTATGTATGTGTGTGTATGTATCATAGCCCCGCCCCTTCACAGCTCTGCCCCTACACATAGCCCTATTCCTCCCGGTAGCCACACCTTTTTCATAGCACTTCCCCCATGTATAGCCCTGCCCCTTTATAACTCCACCTCTCCACATAGCCATGGGGTGGGACATGTGGGGGAGGCAGGGATATGTGGAGATGCAGTCTGCAAAGTTGGCATGCCTATGTGGAGTGGGCAGGGCTACACAAACTGGGTGTGCCTATGTGGAGGAGGAGGGGATATGTGGAGATGCAGGTTGCAAAGAGGGCATGGGTATGTGGAGTAGGCGGGGCTATGTGGACATACATACGTACATACATACACACATACACTCAACTTTATATATTAGATTTATTTATTACAGGATATTTTTACACATTTGTACATACTTTATCCTTAAGGTTTATTCACAATATGTTTGCAATTCAAATAAATAATTATCCAAATGTTCCAGGATAAATCAAATGGTTCTTTTACACTAAACAATACACCTATACAATAGGACACTCACCACACCTACAAAGAGCACACAGGGTGGATTTGACACAGTATTCCACACTAATTAAAGGGATTGTCTATTACGTGAACCCCCTTCTTAGTCCCCATGTTCGTCCCTATAAAAATAAAAAGGCCTATACTCACCTCCTGTGCCGGCGCAGTTCCAGCGATGTCAGAACTCACGTTCCTGGGCCCCATGTGACCTTGTTATGGCACTGAACCTCGCGACCAATTAACGCCAGCTTACTGTTCCCCAGCTCCGAACAAAGGTATACTCAACAGGAAGTGAGTGGCAGCCGAAGAGATCACTTCCTGTTAACTACGTAAACATCTGATGATGGGGTTGATTGGTAGAGGGGCTCACGTATCATAACAATGTCACATGAGCCCACATTGCTAGAAGTGCGCCGGCACCAGTGGTGAGTATAGGCTTTTTTATATTTATGGAGGCAGACATGGGGAATGAGAAGGGGTTTGTCTAAGGAGAGGACAAAGAAAGCAGCCTGTACCAGTAAACTGGCACTGCTTATTCTCAGAGCGAATAACGGTCTAATGCCGTTGGGCCGAAAATAGTGACAATGTGATGGCGTACCCTAGTTATATGCAATTGTTTTCTGTAATGGGAATAACACTACGCGATTAATTTTTAATGCTTATTCGTAATTTACCTGATCTTTACTGGATTTGTGGCAATTAAATTCGTCAGAAAAGCAAATGTTAAGAGTCACTTTGCTGTCACATTAAGTGATCCTAGGACCTAATAGCGAAAAGAGCAGGTGTTTATTAAGAGTATGCACCTGACACCTAGTGGTAACTTATCAGTACTACAGATATAACTTGCTATCGCCAAAACGCTATTTAGCTGCAGATATGGGAATAATCGGCAGGTAAATAGCATGAAAAGCCTGTGCATTCAACTTAATGGAAGTGTGGTTACACAGAGACAATGAAGTTTCAATCACAGCGCTTAATGGCTCTCTCCGAGTCAGCGTGGGAAGTGCAGGGAAGTGATGTCGTCACGGCTCAATATACTGGGAGCGTGGCGGTAATCAGGCCCTGGTGACAGCCTGCCTGCAGTGTGTGGGCCAAACGAGTTGTCACTCATGGGCGTGGTTATAGCTGCGCTCCTAGCTCACCAGCCACATGGCCGGCCACTATAGGCAGTATGCGGTATGTCTGGAGTCTAAATTTTATTAGGGGTCAGAATTGGGCTATAAATTTACTAGTGTTCCTTCCTATACACAATTCTACTATAGTGAGCAAAATACCCTACATAAATGAAAAAATACATTGCAAAATGCATAAAAGTAAAATTTGGTACTTAGTGACTGTGTATACCTTCCTACTGCTGGTGTTCTCTGTTGGGACTCAGGCCCAGGGCCACCGACAGGGCCTGCCTACTGTGACAGTGTCACACCCACAGGGGCTGGGGTACTCAGAGCCGGACCGATCTGTCTCTGGGGTGCCACTGCAGCGTGGCCCAGCTCTGCGGTCCCAGGTGCAGCAATGAAAAAGGGGCTTAATAAAGTTTATGAGATTTATTTGTGACGCCACCCATGGGTCATGGCTAATGTGGCCACCACTGCCGTGGAATCCGCCGAGAACAATGGTAGTGGCAGCAGCCAGGATGGTGAGCCCCCCATGGGTAGGGCTTGGTCCCCGGGCAGTTGTAGGGATAATGTGTGCCCAGTATGCTGTGCATATCTTCTCTCCGCAGGTCCTCTGGCAGCATATGCAATGATCAGGATACCGCTCAGCAGGCACCCACTGCTTCGTACACAGCAGCTCACGCAGTCAGTATGCAGCTCCACGGGCAAGCCTGGTCTAAACACTCTTTGAATAATAGTCACACACAGATCTTGAGTTGACTGGGTCCTTTACTCCATTACCATATAACACCTCAGTCACTGGTCACAGTTTTTAACAGTTCTTTTTACACTTGCCGTGGACCAGGTCCACACAACAGTCATGGGCTCAGGCTCTCACTGCAGCTGGGATGGTTCCTCTGCATGACACCCCTCAGTGTACCTCTTGGGCCCTATGGTTCTTTCTGATCTCTCATCTACGGGTTTGGTCTGGCCGTCACGGGCTCTACAGTGAGTCATCCCACACTCCGGGTCACTAGCCCTAGTATGATAGCTTTGTCCTACTCCATACCAGTTGTTGGGTCTCAGGACATTGAGTTCCCACATGCCGCCAGGTGTCTCGTGGTTAGGGGCATAAAGCACTTCCTTCCTCCCATCCTTCCTTCTCCCATACTTCCTTCCTTCTTTCCTTCCCTCCTTCCCCCATCCTTCCTTCCTTCTCCCATCCTCACTGTACTTCTCCCCTCCGCTGCATTCTTTTAACTGTGGTGCGGGTTGCCGACATTCCGCTCCTCATGTTCATTTCATGCTGCGGAGTTGGTAGCGGCTGTCATCAGGTGACTGCAGGGAGAAGGCGCCCTGCATCCGGCGAGTATAGGGCGGCTGCGGTCTCCCTGCGGCCACCCGCGGGTTCCTGCACGTCCGGAGGATCAATATCCAACACACATATCCTCCGTATCATGAGCACATACCCTTAGTTTTAAGGTGACAGAAGCAGGAGGAGACATCAGATAAGTTTTGCGGCAACTAAGGTGTGCAGTATGAGGTTCTGCAGTAGCTGAGGTGTCTATAATTTTCCACAGCAGCTGAGGTACTTGATATGAGGGTGTGCATCAACTGAGTTGTGTATTATGAGGTTCTGTAGTAACTGAGTGCTATATATATACAGTTAGGGCCAGAAATATTTGGACAGTGACACAATTTTCGCGAGTTGGGCTCTGCATGCCACCACATTGAATTTGAAATGAAACCTCTACAACAGAATTCAAGTGCAGATTGTAACGTTTAATTTGAAGGGTTGAACATAAATATCTGATAGAAAATGTAGGAATTGTACACATTTCTTTACAAACACTCCACATTTTAGGAGGTCAAAAGTAATTGGATAAATAAACATAACCCAAACAAAATATTTTTATTTTCAATATTTTGTTGCGAATCCTTTGGAGGCAATCACTGCCTTAAGTCTGGAACCCATGGACATCACCAAACGCTGGGTTTCCTCCTTCTTAATGCTTTGCCAGGCCTTTACAGCCGCAGCCTTCAGGTCTTGCTTCTTTGTGGGTCTTTCCATCTTAAGTCTGGATTTGAGCAAGTGAAATGCATGCTCAATTGGGTTAAGATCTGGTGATTGACTTGGCCATTGCAGAATGTTCCACTGTTTTGCACTCATGAACTCCTGGGTAGCTTTGGCTGTATGCTTGGGGTCATTGTCCATCTGTACTATGAAGCACCGTCCAATCAACTTTGCAGCATTTGGCTGAATCTGGGCTGAAAGTATATCCCGGTACACTTCAGAATTCATCCGGCTACTCTTGTCTGCTGTTATGTCATCAATAAACACAAGTGACCCAGTGCCATTGAAGGCCATGCATGCCCATGCCATCACGTTGCCTCCACCATGTTTTACAGAGGATGTGGTGTGCCTTGGATCATGTGCCGTTCCCTTTCTTCTCCAAACTTTTTTCTTCCCATCATTCTGGTACAGGTTGATCTTTGTCTCATCTGTCCATAGAATACTTTTCCAGAACTGAGCTGGCTTCTTGAGGTGTTTTTCAGCAAATTTAACTCTGGCCTGTCTATTTTTGGAATTGATGAATGGTTTGCATCTAGATGTGAACCCTTTGTATTTACTGTCATGGAGTCTTCTCTTTACTGTTGACTTAGAGACAGATACACCTACTTCACTGAGAGTGTTCTGGACTTCAGTTGATGTTGTGAACGGGTTCTTCTTAACCAAATAAAGTATGCGGCGATCATCCACCACTGTTGTCATCCGTGGACGCCCAGGCCTTTTAGAGTTCCCAAGCTCACCAGTCAATTCCTTTTTTCTCAGAATGTACCCAACTGTTGATTTTGCTACTCCAAGCATGTCTGCTATCTCTCTGATGGATTTTTACTTTTTTTTCAGCCTCAGGATGTTCTGCTTCACCTCAATTGAGAGTTCCTTTGACTGCATGTTGTCTGGTCACAGCAACAGCTTCCAAATGCAAAATCACACACCTGGAATCCACCCCTGACCTTTTAACTACTTCATTGATTACAGGTTAACGGGGGAGACGCCTTCAGAGTTAATTGCAGCCCTTAGAGTCCATTGTCCAATTACTTTTGGTCCCTTGAAAAAGAGGAGGCTATGCATTACAGAGCTATGATTCCTAAACCCTTTCTCCGATTTGGATGTGGAAACTCTCATATTGCAGCTGGGAGTGTGCACTTTCAGCCCATATTATATATATAATTGTATTTCTGAACATGTTTTTGTAAACAGCTAAAATAGCAAAACTTGTGTCACTGTCCAAATATTTCTGGCCCTAACTGTATATACACATATATATATATACACACACACACACACACACACACACACATATATATATATACACACGGGGGCTCTGTATGTATATTTGGGGGAGCTGTATAAATATATATATACATAATATATATGGAAGCTGTATATATTCGGGTGCTGTGTGTGTGTATATATATGGTAGGGCTATATATAGTGCTGTGTATATATATAACTGGGGAGTGCTGTATATATATATGGAGGTGGTGTGTGTGTGTGTGTATGTATATATATGGAGTGCTGTATTTATATAAGGAGTTGCGGTGTATATATGGGCGATGCATTATACTATATATAGGACTAAGCTTTAATGCTGTTCTGATATATTTTGTCTGCTGAAAATATCTAATTCTAGCATCAATGTAACTGTCCTTCCCCCTGCCACCCCCTTCCTGATGCCTGTTTATGATCCTTTGTTCAAATATGCCTGTGAGTGACCATTTGGTACAGCCTTGCTTGGCCATGGGTTAATGGACTCCAGTTCCCTCCCCCTTTCTCCACACCTGAAATCTGTGTTTCTGAGCATATTAGGACATTTTCCTAGTCTGCTCCAGACGTGTCTGATCTAAAGTGTCCAGATACGAAATAGACCTGAAATTGACTGGGATAGACTGGAAGGTAATGACAGAGAGCCACTCAAACAATGTCTATAACTCTATCCTCTACTAATCATAACCATGTCTTTCACATCACCGTTTGTGTTTCTATGTGCCATCACCACCAACTTGTATCACCCTATCCCCCCTCCATCACCACTCATCCACATCAGCCCCTCTCTCCTGCCCTACCCTATGTACAGCTCCCATGCCATCTTCAGTTTACTGAGGATTCTCAGCTCACCATATTCTAACATTTGTCATAATAAACCCAAGTCTTAAATCTAAAAACTATCTGTTCTTCC
The DNA here is from genome assembly GCA_033576535.1 of Allobates femoralis. Classification (NCBI taxonomy): domain Eukaryota; kingdom Metazoa; phylum Chordata; class Amphibia; order Anura; family Aromobatidae; genus Allobates; species Allobates femoralis. The sequence continues at coordinate 67,748,245 of JARQOC010000010.1, read as the reverse complement.
TCTTTTTGCTGCTGCTCCTGTCAGGTGATATCTCCCGCAACCCTGGTCCGCCCTCTAACTTCAACCCCTCTCCAACCACACACAGAAACCCCACTAACCTTCTTACCATAACTTGTACTCCTCCTTCATCTCCCTCTTTTAGCTGCGCTCTCTGGAATCCACGATCTGTATGCAACAAACTTCCCTTCATTCACAATTACTTCCTTACCAACTCTCTTAACCTGCTGGCCCTCACAGAAACCTGGATCCAGGACTCAGACACTGCTTCCCCTGCTGCTATTTCTCATGCGGCCTACATTTCTGTCATTCCCCTAGACCTGGGAACAGACATTATGGTGGAGTTGACCTCCTCCTGTCCCCACAATGTACTTTCCAGGTCATTCCCCCAGCCCCATCACTCTCATTCCCTTCGAGGTCCACACCATTACGCTATTCCATCCCCTCCCCCTCAAAGTAGCAGTGGTATACCGCCCCCCAGGGTCCTGCATTTCATGTCCTCAGAATTACCACCCTAATTCTGGGAGACTTTAACACTCCCATAAACAGCCCCATCTCCCCATCTGCATCCCAGCTCCTATCTCTAACCACCTCTCTTGGCCTCTCACAGCTCTCTAACCTGAGAGACACACAAAGACGGTAACACCCTTGACCCGGTCTTTACCCGGCTCTGCTCAACCTCCTCCTTTGATAACTCACCTCTTCTCTCCGACCACAACATTCTCTACTTCTCACTCACTAACCCTCGACCACCACAGCCCAATCCTACCTATCACACATCCAGAAATCTACAGGCCATTAACCCTCATGCCTCACAGACTCCCTCATCTCATCACTGTCCCCAATCTCTTCAATCTCCTGTCTAGATCAGGCAGTAAATCACTACAATGACACTCTCAGAAGCTCCCTGGACCAAGTAGCGCCCCTCACCCTCAGAACCTCCAAACATGGAACAGAGAGCCTTGGTTCACATCACAAACTCGATTCCTCCAGCGATGCTCTAGGAGTGCTGAATGTCTATGGAGGAAAACTCGCTCACCAGGAGACTTTATCCATTATAAATTCATGCTCAAAACTTACAACTCTGCCCTTCACCTTGCCAAACAGACCTACTTCACCACCCTGATCTCACTATCCAACAATCCAAAAAACTCTGACACCTTTCACTCTCTCCTCAGTGCTAAAGTGCAGGCCCCCATCACTGACCTCTGTGCTGATGACCTGGCTTCTTACTTTATGGAGAAAATAGACAACATCCGCCAGGAAATCAGCTCCCAGCCTCCAAGCGTTGCCACTCCCATTCTTCCCCACATCTTCTCCGTTCACTCTCAACATTTGACCCAGTATAGAAGAGAAGTCTCCAGGCTCCTCTCGTCCCACCACATGCACTACTGACCCCATTCCCTCACACCTACTCCAGTCCCTCTCCCCAGTCGTCACCACTCATCTAACCAAAATCTTGAATCTCTCCCTCTTCTGGCATCTTCCCCTCCTCCTTCAAACACTCGATCATTACTCCATTATTAAAGAAAACCTCTCTTGACCCATCCTGCACAAATAACTACAGACCAGTCTCCAATCTCCCCTTCATCTCTAAACTCCTGGAGCACCTGGTTTACTCCCGCCTCACCCGTTACCTCTCTGCTCACCTCTTTCTAGATCCATTACAGTTGGTTTCCTCCCCTTCACTCTACAGAAACTGCCCTCATCAAAGTGACCAATGACCTCCTGACGGCAAAATGTAATGGTGACCACGCTCTGCTTATTCTCCTTGACCTCTCTGCAGCTTTTGACACAGTTGACCATCTCCTACTCTCTATGCTGCATTCCATTGGCATAAAGGACACTGCAGTCTCCTGGCTCTCCTCCTATCTTTCTGACCGCTCTTTCAGTGTATCATTCGCTGGCTCCACGTCCTCCTTTCTTCCTCTCACTATTGGGGTCCCTCAGGGCTCAGTCCTCGGTCCTCTTCTCCCTCTAGACAGCCCCGATTGGGCACACCCTCAGAGATTGGCTTCCAGTACGTTCTTTATGCTGATGACACACAATTATACACTTCAGCCCCTGACTTTTCCCCTGCGGTATTAAAGAACATCAATGACTGTCTAGCTGCAGTTTCCAACATCATTTCAGCTCTCTATTTGAAACTAAACCTTTCCAAAACTGAACTCCTTCTGCTCCCACCCTCCACTAACCTCCCTAAATCTGACATCTCTCTCTGTTTACGGCACCATGATAACGCCTAGGCAGCAGGCTCGCTGTCTGGATGTTATGTTTGACACCGATCTCTCCTTCTCCGCCCACACACAATCTCTCAGTCCGCTCCTGTCGCTTACACCTGAAGAATATCTATAAAATCTGCCCCTTTCTCACCATGGAAACAAAAACCCTCACCGTGGCCCTAATCTATTCCCGCCTTAACTACTGCAATTCTCTATTAAGTGGTCTCCCCTTCACTAGACTTTCTCCTCTCCAGTCCATCCTTAATGCAGCAGCCAGGATCACTCATCTGGCCATCGTTACTCAGATGCCTCTGCTCTTTGCCAGTCATTGCACTGGCTGCCCATACACTACAGCAGGGGTGGGGAACTCCAGTCCTCGAGGGCCGCAAACAGTTCAGGTTTTTACGATTTCCTTAGTATTGCACAGGGCTTGGAATCATCACCTGTGCAGATGATACATTAGCACCTGTGCAATACTAAGGAAATCCTGAAAACCTGCACTGTTTGCGGCCCTCGAGGACTGGAGTTCCCCACCCCTGCACTACAGGATCAAATTCAAATTGCTTGTTCTCACCCACAAAGCTCTGCACAGTGCAGCACCCCTCCTACATCTCCTCCCTCATCACCCCACCTGTTCTCTACGTTTTCAAATGACCTTCGACTAACATCTGCACTAATCCAATCCTCCCACTCACGGCTCCAAAACTTCTCCCGAGCTGCACCAATCCTCTGGAATGCTCTACCCCAAGAAATCAGGACTATCCACAACTTGGCTTCAAACGATCCCTAAAAATACAACTTTTTAAGGCGGCCTATCATACTCCCTAATAGAAGTCCTTTGTACTGTAGATAGTGAATGGGCTATTTCTCTTGACATCACTCTTCTACAAACTCCACCAAACCAAAAAGGTCTACACAGATTGTCTGATGACCATTCATGTAAGCTTATTTCTATCCCCCATTTCCTCAAGATGCCTGGACCATTAGTGCACTAAGCCCCTGTACCTTGTGCAACCCCTATCCCGTTGTAGATTGTAAGCTCTTTTGAACAGGGTCACCTTCATTTCTTGCTTTATTTATTGTATTTTCTTTTTTACATTGATTCTATCCTATTGTTTTGTATCCAATTATTGTATTGTATTTGTTCTCTACTGTAATTACTTACTGTATTGTATTTTCGGTACTCTAACCACTGTATTGTAAAGCCCTCCGGAATATGTTGGCGCTATATAAAGATTTTATTATTATTATATATGGAGGGCTATGGGGTGCTGTATAGTGTATGAAGGACAATGGAGGTCAATTTTAGTATATGGGGGTGCTTTACAGTATTTGGAAGACTATGACTGGTGCATTATAATATATGGAGGACTATGGGTGCATTAATAAATGGAGACTATGCTGATACATTATATTATACAGAGCCAATTTTACTACATGGAAGCCATTATAGTAATTGGAGGGCTCGTGGGGGGCAATGATACCTTTACACTTTATGGAGGGCTGTGTAGGGGGCCATTATACTGTATGTGGGTCAATTACACTACATGGAGGGCTGTGTGGGGTCACAGTTGGGGATCATTCTGTGTCGGGGTAGTTGAGGAGTACAGTAGCATTATAGTGTTTGGGGGCCACTTTTGTTGATATACTTTATAGATGTAATGAAAGAGGAATCTAGGGGCTTTAACAGGAGGAAAATTACTTTGTAAGGGATGCAGTTATTAGATATGCATCTATGTAACATAGTTTTTAAGGTTGAAGGAAGACTTTAAGTCCATCTAGTTCAACCCAATTGACCCAATTTTTTTTGTTGGGGGAGAGCAATAAGAACTTCGCTCTGGGGCCCCATGATTTCTATGTACGCTCCTGGTGCAGGATGCATTGTCTCTCTGCTGCAGGACTGATTGGCCATAACTTACACACCAGGTCCAGTACCGCCCCTCGGTACATACAGGCATCCAGCCATGTTTTTCCTGAGCGGTGGTTGGTTGGTGGTGCTCGTCCCCCTTCCCGCTCCCACATCTCAACCCAATAGGAAGGCCCCTGCTATTATCTCCGGCCAGCCCCCTGTGCGGCGCTTTTGATTGGCTAAGCCTTCTGGGAGGAGGTGTGGTCTGTTGGGGAAGACGCGCCATTTTCCCAGCTTAGTGCAGTGGCGGCTTGTTGATGCTCAGACTGCAGGTCGTTACCTGTGGTGTGTGGATGGTGCAGCATGGTGATCTGTCTGACTAGTCACCAGGCAGTGGCCACATTGGAGCTGCCCAAAGTATTGGTGGTGTGTGCCAGAGGATGGCAATCAGTGCTGCCTTCAGTGTTATAAGGATGCAAGGACTGTGTCTGTCTACAGGACCATCACGCTGCCACCATCGTTCGTCTGTATGCTTGTGCCAAGCCACCATTGCTATTAATGATCCTTACTGTGGCTTTTTCTGTGTGGTTCTTGTAAAGGCCCCGTCACACACGTTAACGGCCATATGATCCAACTTGATCATTGAACGTCGTTCAAGCGACTACGTCGCTAGTGAAGTGCCACACGTACAGGTATCTTTAACGACGCAGCAACGATTCTGCGACAAGAGAACGATACTTACGATCATTTGATCGCCTATGTCCTTCAGTTCTGAATAGGCGAAGTCGTTAACAACATCCTTATCAAAGTGTCACACACACCGATATTGTACGGACGATCATCATTTGGTTTAAGGTCCTGTTAACAAACCTCCCATCAGCAATCAGCCGACTTATCGTTGATCATTTGTACTTGTCACACGCAACAACGTCATTGCTCCACCCAGAAAGCAGTGGTGTACTAACGATATCGTTAACGATAGTGTACTGCGTGACAGGGCCTTAAGTGCGTATGATGGCGCTGAGCCGCTGACACCCTTGTATTTGGGGGGCGGGTGCATTGTTGAAGTTCTCAGGCTGCAGAGGCTCAGTTCAGCCCTGCTGAGACCACACATGCTGCAAGAGAGTGTGAGGCTGAGAGCACAAGCTGCAGTGAGTGTGAGGCTGAGCCTGCACCGGTGATGTGTCCTCCTGTCCCTCCAGAGCACCAGCAGTGGCTCCTCAGTGATCAGGTGTGACCTGCATTATCAGCACTCTGCTTCACTGAGGAGACTCTGACCCCTGTGTCAGTGTTTGTGTGTGTGTGTGTGTGTGTGACCACTGCTTGTGCTGGTGACCCCCTCCCAAAGCCTGCTAAGAAGGAGCAGGACACTGCAGCTCTATACTCAAGGTTCCCAGAGTATTTACTCCAAACTGCTCAGGACAGCTTGAATCTGGAGCTGCAGTGCCCTGTCAGGGGTCAAATTGGGCACTTACCCTCTCCACCTCCTGCGAGGACAGGCTGTGGGGGGGGGGGGGAGAAGAGATACCAGCTGCAAGCCCCATTCATTCTCTATGGGAGTTGCGGTCAGGTGTGGCAAGTGCAGTTGTGCTACATCCGGCACTTGCTGCGAACGAAAAAAAAATGCTGCTTCAGCGGTTTTTTTTTTTTTGCACGGCCACAAATGCCGGATCCGGCAAAATCTCACTTGTCGCACCTGACCTCAAGTCCCATAGGGAATGAATGGAGTTTGCTGTAATGTCAGCCGCTGCGCACCTGCCAGATCTGCCGCAAATTTCAAATAAACGCTGATGTAAAGCAGCCCAAGCAGCCCAACCTACCTACCTATTGGTATCATCAATCTATTATCTATTTATCTACCATCTAATTTGAAAAAAAAATGTGAAAAAAATTCTTGCAGCACACAGCTACTACCAATGATGTACAAATGCTATAAGCTATACGTATTTGAGGAAAAAGTTGAAAAACGTACTTTTTTTTTTTCAAAAAACTAAAAATTCTAATTTTTTATTTCTGAAGTTCTTAGTACAAACATTGGCCAATGTCTGCTTGCTCATCAACTGCGACAAAGTGACTTCAGGTCTGATGAGTCCTACTCTGATATCCCTATCCTCCTTGTCCACCCCCCACTTCTCAGTGGGCAGACTCCATCTAGACCCTCGATCACCTGTAGGTTAATGAGGGTGAACATTGCAGCAAGGAGCCTGCAACTCCATATGATAAATAACAAGAAAAAAACTGCACAGCACTCACAGACTAGTGTGAACTGGTGCAAGCAAAGACGCAGGGTCAAATAATTTTTTCTTGTTATTTATCTACCATCTATTTCTAAATCTATCTCAAACACAGTATATGCAGACGTCTGCAAAGATTTCACAATTTAAAAAAAATAATTGAGGCAGGACTTCAGCAGGCCGGCAGTCTCTGTGTATACAGTTGGCAGTATCTAATGTGCATACGGCAGCAGTCTCTAATGTGTATATGTCCAGCAGTCTCTATTGTGCATACAGCCAGCAGCCATCTATTGTGTATATGGCCCGCTGACAATCTCCACTGTGTATACTATCTGCAGCCTTCTACTGTGTATATGGTCTTCAGCAGTCTCCACGTATATGCCTGCAGCCATCTCCATATTACAGCTTTATCTATTGTGTATTCTCTTGTGTTTATAGCCAGCAGCAGTCTCTATTGTGTACAGCCAGCAGCAGTCTCTATTGTGTATTCTCTATTGTGTGTACAGCCAGCAGCTGTCCCTATTGCGTATACAGCCCAAAACAGCCTCTAGTGTGTGTACGTATATTATATTTTTATATATATTTATTATTATAATGTATCTTTGCTTTGCCAATAGAAGAAAAGAAGCGGTCACATGATTGAATCAGGCACAAACATGATGAGACACAGAGGAGCTGGGAGCGAAGGAGCGAGGCAAGTTAGAACCATTTGTTATTTTACTATGTGTGTAGCAGCAGGGGGAATATAGTGACGGGGACGGGGGGGATCATATCTAGGATTGGGGGGAGGGGTTGACTGCAGGCACAGTTAATATGCACTGCTCCCCTGTCCACATCTCGGCGCAGTTTCAGCACCGAGGTGATGAACAGCGGGTGCAGTACATATTACATGAGGCTAATGAGTGGGAGCACGTGACCTCCCGTTGCCTCTGCAGCCCGATCAAGCCCCCGGACACCGTTCCAAAGCGGCCCCCCTCCCCAACAGTACATGTAGATTAGGATTATAAAATGCACCCCCCCATTTTCCCCCACAATTTGGGGAACAAAAGTGCGTCTTATCATTTGAAAAATACAATGTATATTATCATGGGTGGAAAAAAGAGAATTTTGTTTATACTTACCGTAAATTCTTTTTCTTCTAGCTCCTAATTGGGAAACCCAGACATTGGGTGTATAGCTTCCGCCTCCGGCGGACACACAAAGTATTACACTTACACTTTTTAGTTCAACTCCTCCCTACTGCCTATACACCCCCTCTAGGAGAAATCCCTTCAGTTCGGTGCACAAGCAGGAAGACCAAAAGGACCGGCAATGAATTAGTGGCCAACAGGGACAAAAAAGCGACATGTATAACACCAGCCACTTAAATAGAAAAACAAGGCCCAAAAGGCAACAGGGTGGGTGCTGGGTCTCCCAATTAGGAGCTAGAAGAAAAAGAATTTACGGTAAACAAAATTCTCTTTTTCTTTTTTGCTCCATTAGGAGACCCAGACATTGGATGTCCAAATGCTATCCCTGGGTGGAAAAGACCCAAGCGTGGCAGTAACATCACAGGTGAGCGAACCGCCGCCTGAAGGATTCGTCTGCCCACATTAGCGTCTGCCGAAGCATACACATGAACCTGATGTTTTGTAAAGGTGTGCAGGCTGGACCAAGTGGCCGCCTGACACACCTGTTGTGCCGTGGCCTGATGACGTAAGGCCCATGAGGCACCCACAGCTCTTGTGGAATGTGCCCTAATCCCTGCAGGCAAAGGCGTACCAGAGAGAAGGTAGGCTTCCTGAATAGGAGCCTTGATCCACTGAGCCAAGGAAGACTGAGGCCTGTGCTCCTTTTTTCTCGCCAGTCGTGAGAACGAACAAGGCATCCATACGGCGAAAAGAGGCCGTGCGGGAGACATAAATCCTGACCGCCCTAACCAGGTCAAAGCATGCAGAGACTTCTCATACTGATGAACGGGATTAGGACAAAGGACGGCAGGACAATGTCTTGATTCAGGTGAAAAGGAGAAAGCACCTTAGGCAAGAACTCCGCCACAGGCCGGAGCACCACTTTATCCTGGTGAATCACCAGAAATGGAGACTTGCAAGACAGGGCTGCCAGCTCAGAAACTCTCCGCAGAGAGGTAATGGCCCACAAGAAAAGCAACCTTCTGGGACAGTCTGGAGAGGGACACCTCCCTCAGAGGTTCGAAAGGCGGCTTTTGTAAGGCCGCAAGAACCATATTGAGGTCCCAGGGATCCAAAGGACGTCTGTAGGGATGGACGACGTGATTTGCCCCCTGCACAAACGTCTTCACCTGAGGAAGGTTAGCCAGACACTTGTTGAACAGCACAGACAGTGCCGAGATCTGCCCTTTGAGGGAGCTGAGAGCCAAACCCTTATGCAATCCTGATTGAAGGAAGGCAAGAAGAGTTGGAAGAGAGAAAGGCCAAGAAGACTTTCCGTTGAGACGGCACCAGGAAAAGAAGATCTTCCAACTCTGCGGTAAATCTTTGCCGATGCCGGTTTCCTGGCTTGTTTCAATGGTTGCAGCGACTTCAGAAGAAAAGCCGCAATATGTCAGCAACCAGTCTTCAAGTGCCACAAAGTCAGGCTGAGGGCCGCAGAATTTGTGGTGGAAGAACGGACCTTGTGACAAGAGGTCTGGCCGAGTTGGGAGCTTCCACAGATCCCCCCGCCGAGAGCTGTAATAGGTCCGGATACCAGGCCCTCCTGGGCCAGTCTGGAGTGACGAGCAGTGCTTGTTGACATTCTGTCCTGAGTTTCCGTAGAACCCTGGGCAGCAGAGGGAATGGCGGAAACACGTAGGGAAGGCGAAACTGGGACCAGTTCTTGGACCAGAGCGTCCGCCCCCACGGCCTTGCTGTCTCGAGAGCGAGACATGAAGACCGGAACCTTGTGGTTCAACCGGGAAGCCATTAGGTCCACGTCCGGTGTTCCCCATCTGTCGCAGATGTGCCGAAACACATCTGGATGGAGAGCCCATTCGCCCGCATCCATACCTTGGATAGTCGGCCTCCCAATTGTCCACTCCGGGAATATGTACTGCCGAGATGGACGAGTCGTTGTCCACGACCCATTGTTGGATACGCTGGACTTCCGCGAAGGTTTGAGGGCTGCGAGTGGCTCCCTGGTGGTTGATGTAAGCGACCGCGGATGCGTTGTCGGATTGTATCCGAATCGGATTCCCCGCCAGGAATCTCTGAAAGGCCAGGAGAGCCAAGTAAATGACCCGGATCTCCAGGACATTGATCTGCAAGGAGGATTCCTGCTCCGTCCAGGTGCCCTGAGCCCTGTGGTGAAGGAATACGGCGCCCCAGCCCAAGAGGCTGGCGTCCGTGGTCACTACCAACCAAGAGGGGGAGCAGAAGCATCTGCCTCGTGACATAGACATGGGAAGCAGCCACCAATGCAGGGAATCCTCGTTGATGACGACAGAGGGATGTGCCGGTCGAGAGAGGAGGGATTCTTGTTCCATCCGCGCAGGATCTGCAATTGCAGCGGACGAAGGTGGAACTGCTTCTATGGTCGCTACCATCTTCCCCAGAACGTGCATCAGACGCCTGATGGTCGCCAAGTCTGACTGTATAAGAGACTGGACTTCCTCCTGAATCGACACTCGCTTGTCGACAGGCAGAATGACCAGAGCCGGAGCAGTATGGAACTCCATGCCCAGATAAAGAGAATTTTGTTTACATACCGTAAATTCTTTTTTCTTTAATCATCAATGGGAGACCCAGACAATGGGTTAAGGGCACTGCCCTCCGGAGGCCACACTAGGTACTACAAGTTTGTAGACACCGCCCCCTCCGCTATAAACCCCACCGCAGGGAATATCCTCAGTTTGGTCCATAAGCTGCGAGGAGACAAAATAACCACACCTGAAACCTCGGATAAGAAACCGTGAACAAAACGGTCCAACAACCCGGAATAAACTGTTCCAACTGGGAACAAGTCAAATGTGACAACATCCAACGGAACAACTGGGTGGGTGCTGGGTCTCCCATTGATGATTAAAGAAAAAAGAATTTACGGTACGTAAACAAAATTCTCTTTTTTCTGGTCATCATAATGGGAGACCCAGACAATGGGGATGTCCTAAAGCAATACCCCAGGGCGGGAAGAGTTCCTCAAAAGACGGATAACCACGGTCCCCTTCAAAGGTGGGCAACCGCCGCCTGGAGAAACCGCCTGCCCAAACTTGCATCCGCAGAGGCATGGGCATGCACCATATAGTGCTTAGAAAAAGTATGCAGGCTTGACCATGTGGCTGCCTGACACACCTGTAGAGCAGAAGCTCGATGTCGCAAAGCCAGGAGGCACCGACAGCTCTGGTCGAGTGCGCCTTCAATCCCACCGGGAGAGGCAGACCGGAAGAACGGTAGGCCTCCTGAATGGCACCTTGATCCATCTGGCCAAGGTTGATTTTGATGCCGCGGACCCCTTACAGCGACCCGCCGTAAGGATGAACAAGGAGTCCGACGTCCGGAATGAGGCAGTTCTGGACACATAAATGCGCACAGCCCTCACCAGATCCAGAGTGTGGAGGTCGCGCTCAACCTGATGAACGGGAGCGGGACAAAATGATGGAAGCACAATCTCTTGGTTCAGGTGAAAAGTGGACACCACCTTAGGCAAGAATTCTGGCCGTGGGCGTAACACCACCTTGTCTTGGTGAACCACCAGGAAGGGTGACTTGCACGAAAGTGCAGCCAATTCTGAGACCCTTCTCAGAGACGTAATCGCCACCAAAAATACCACTTTCTGGGACAGACGAGAGAGGGAAATGTCTCTCAGCGGCTCAAACGGCGGTTTCTGCAGTGCCCCAGGACCATGTTAAGGTCCCAAGGGTCCAGTGGTCGCCTGTATGGCGGAACCACCCGAGACACCCCCTGCAGGAATTGCCGGACCTTCGGTAGGAGCGCTAAACGTCTGTCAAACAGCACAGACAGCGCTGACACTTGACCCTTCAGGGAGCTGAGGGATAGCCCCAACTCCAAACCGACTGTAAGAAAGCCAACAAGGTCGGAACAGACAAGGGCCAAGGAGACCGTCCACCAGAGGCACACCAGGAGAAAAAGATTTTCCACGTCCTGTGGTATATCTTTCGCGAAACAGGCTTCCTAGCCCGATTCATAGTGGCAACCACTGTAGGGGAAAAACCCCTGGATGTCAGCAGCCAGGCCTCAAGAGCCATGCAGTCAATCTGAGGGCCCTGGAATTGAGGTGGAAGAATGGGCCTTGCGCGAGTAGATCTGCGCGTTCTGGAAGGGCCCACCTGTGTCCGCCTGACAGTTGCCACAGGTCCGGATACCAGGACCTCCTGGGCCAATCTGGAGCCACTAGAATGGCTACCCTGCACTCCGTCCTGATCTTCCACAGCACCTTGGGAATCAGAGCTAGAGGCGGAACACATACGGCAGATGGAATCTGGACCAACTCAGGACCAGGGCGTCTGCTCCCAGAGACTGGGAATCCCACGACCTCGCCATGTATTGCGGCACCTGATGATTCAGCCGCGAGGCCATCAGATCCACGTCCGGAGTGCCCCATCTGCTGCAGATGTCCCGGAAGACGTCTGGATGAAGAGACCACTCTCCGGCGTCCATCCCCTGCCGGCTCAGATAGTCGGCCTCCCAGTTTTCGACCCCTGGGATGTGAACTGCGGAGATCAGGCAGTTGTCCTCCACCCAGGATAGGATGCGGTGGACTTCGGCCAGAGCCTGTGCACTCCTGGTTTCCTCCTTGATGATTTATATAAGCGACGGCCGTCGCATTGTCGGACTGAACCCGAATGGGTCGTCCGGAGAGGAATTTCTGAAAAGCCAGGAGTGCCAGATAGACCGCCTTGATCTCCAGCACGTTGATCTGCAACGCCGACTCCGACTGAGTCCAGAGGCCTTGGGCCCTGTGGTGTAAGAACACCGCCCCCAGCCCTTCAGACTGGCGTCGGTGGTCACCACTAACCATGACGGTTTGATGAAGGACCGGCCCCGAGATAGGTGACGTGGTTGTAGCCACCACTGCAGGGAATCCCTGGTCGGGTGGGAAAGGGTCACCAGCCGATTCAGAGATGTCGTCCTCTTGTCCCAGCTGCGGAGGATCTCCAGCTGTAGAGGACGGAGGCGAAATTGTGCGAAAGGCACCGCCTCTATTGCTGCCACCATGCGCCCCACCAGCTTCATCAACACCCGCAGGGATGATTGTGGGGACAAGGAGGATCTGTTGCACTCCTGAATGGATGGCCAGTTGTTTGGCCCGTGGTAGAGACACCAGGCTGAGGCCGTGTTGAAGTCCATGCCCAGATATGTCAATGACTGGGTCGGAACCAGAGTTGACTTCTGAATATTGAGGAGCCAACCGAATTGTTCCAGAGACCTCATGGTCACATTCAGGCTCTCTTGACAAAGGTGTTCCGATGGCGCCCTGACCAGCAGGTCGTCGAGATAGGGAATGACGGTATGTCCCTGCACATGCAGGAGAGCCATCATAGAGGCCATCACTTTCGTGAACACCCGTGGAGCCGAGGCCAGGCCGAAAGGCAGCGCCACGAACTGGTAGTGTTCGTCCCCCACTGCGAATCTTAACCAGCGTTGATGAGCCGGCGCAATGGGCACGTGAAGGTAAGCGTCCCGAATATCTATGGACGCTAGGAAGTCCCCCTGTGACACAGCCGCGATCACGGAGCGCAGGGATTCCATGCGGAACTTCCGAACCAACACGTGGCGGTTGAACAACTTTAGGTCCAGAACCGGGCGAAAAGAGCCATCCTTCTTTGGGACGATAAAGAGGTTGGAGTAAAAACCCCTGAACCTCTCCCCAGAAGGTACGGGGACCACAACTCCGTCCTTGCGGAGATTCTCCAACACCAGATGAAAAGCCTGAGCCTTTTCTGGGGACGGGACCGACCGATGGAATCGGTGTGCCGGCTGTGACGTCAGCTCTATCCTGTAACCTCTGGAGACTATGTCTCGTACCCACTGATCTTGGATTTGGAGCAGCCATCTGTCCCGAAAAAGAGACAGACGGCCCCCCACCTGTGGGGAGGTAGGATGAGAGAGCGAGTCATGCGGAAGCGGGTTTGGGGGTGGCAGCCGCTGCCCCCGCCGGCTTCTTCTGGCGACCCTTGGGGCGCCACTGAGTAGAGGGCTTGCTCCCTCTGTCCGCTCGGGCAGACGATGCTGAAGGTTGTGAACTGGACCGAAAGGACCACTGTTTAGGGTTCCTCTTTACGGTATACCGTGGCTTAGGTTTATTCTGTGGGATCTTTGACTCCGCAGAATCCTTTATCAACTTGTCCAGTTCGGTACCAAAAAGCCTGTCGCCAGAGAACGGAAGATTTTGCAAAATCTTCTTGGACGTGGCATCTGAGTCCCATAGACCGCAGCCACAACAATCTGCGGATCGCTATAGCATTGGCCGAAGCCACAGCAGAGCGATTTGCAGTTTCCAGTGTTGCCGTTCTGGCGTAGTCCGCATAGGCCCTTGCTCTATCAGTGAGTGCCAGGACTTCTGAGCTGGACCCTGCCAGGTCAGCGATACCGTCCAAGCAGGAGGTGATCGCCTGCAGAGTCCAGACCACGGCAAAATTAGGGCAAATGAAGACCCCACAGCCTCATAAGAAGACTTGGCGAGTTGCTCGACCTGTATCAGTAGCGTCCTTCAATGAGGAGCTATCAGAGGCAGAGAAGAGGGAGCGTGCCGCAATCCTGGTCATGGAAGCATCCACCTTAGGGGACTGCGACCACTCCTGAAGCACCTCCTCAGGGAAGGGGAAGCGATTGTCCTTAGATATACGGACATAACGCCGGCCAGGATGAATCCTGGGAGCTCTAATCACCCTTCCGAAGTTAGTGTGATCCAGAAAGGAGCCACTTGGTCTAGCCTCCGGCCGCAGCCATTGGTAGGCCTCCTTCGGGTGAACGGTCACCTCCTCAGGGGGTGTCACGAGACGTAAAGTCTCGTTGATGGAGGACACCAGATCCTCCACCCCCTCTGGTGGTTCTGACACGGACCCGAGTAATGAACCCCCATCATCCTCGTCCCCCTCAGAGAGACCTTCCTCCTCAGAGAGTGTCTGGGGCTCGGGTGAATCCTCACGTCGAGTCCGCTTAAGGGGTCTCACAGTTGAGGCAGGGGACACCCGGGGATAATATGAAGGAGCAGCTGGGTTTTCCAGCCTCCTGGTTAGTACCTCCAGGGATTGCGACATGGAGGACAGCTGGGATAACATAGATTCATTTATCTTGTTCTGTGTCTCCCATGGCCCTGGGCCCACCTGGACCACAGGATATAGCACCGGAGCTGCTGTCTCCTTTGCAGTCTCAGCCGTGCCTCTGGCGTCCGCAGTTATTGCAGGACCCTCAACCAGTGTCCCGTTGCACGTAGCACAGGCAGTGGTGTTACTTGCCGCCTTAGCAGCGCTCCTCCCAGCTGAGGACATCCCTACAGCAGGGGGAAAAAAGCCGATCTTTAAAGAAAAAAACCGGTACAACCGGCGGCTTACCAACCGCAGTAAAGCGGTGGAGGAAGCGGTGTGTGCGAGTGTGGCCCCCGCGAGGTTTTCCGGTCTCCCCTGAATTGAGTGCAGCCGTGCACTTCAAGCAGATCCCAGCCGGGAAGTGAAGGGAAAGATGGCCGCCGACAGACTAACTGTGGGCGGAGCCGAAAACACGCGGGAGCACACAAGCACGCCCATTACTGACGTCACCGCCTGGGCTGCTTCCATCTCCTCAGGCAGCCTCAGTAATGAAGGCGCCGAGGCCCGCAGCGCGGGAAGTACCGTGACACAAAACACAATACTAATGGCTGCAGACAAAAGTCTGTAGCCGACAGCCGCAGCCCCTGTGAGACACAGGGCGGTCAGCCAGAGTGGCCCCAGCACGGGGTCCACCGCCAGAACCGCGGACCCGAGGGTACGCGCGGTCTGAGTGTCCCAACACATATAGTGCCGACACTACCCCCAGGCACACCGGAGACACACAAGGTGCCTCAGTGCCGGTCCGGTCTGTAAGCACCATTTAGGGAGGCCTCGGACGGGGGTGCAGCACCAGTCCGGTCTGTAAGCACCATTTAGGGAGGCCTCGGACTGGGCTGGCTCCAGTCCGGTCTGTAAGCACCATTTAGGGAGGCCTCGGACGGAGCGGAGCTGTGCAAGGCTCCATTCTCCCACTACCCAGAGCCCCCAAACAGGGATGGGAAGGAGTGCGACAGCGTACCGGGAGGACACGCAGTGTCCAGGCTCTAGGCCCTCCGGTACCTCGACCTGCGTGTTCCCTAAGGGTGAGCAGGGAGACTGCCGAAGGTCCCCGACCGGGACCATATTACCTTGTCTTCAGACGCCATCACGAAAGTTGTGAGGATGCAGTGAAGTGCAAGCAATGCGTGTGATACCTCCGAGCACACTAAGTTAAAAAACTGAGGATATTCCCTGCGGTGGGGGTTTATAAGCGGAGGGGGCGGTGTCTACAAACTTGTAGTACCTAGTGTGGCCTCCGAGGGCCAAGTCACTTAAAGAGCACCTTACACATGTGTCGACGGGTACCAGACCTAAGTATGAACCCAGCAAAAGTTATGTCTGAGCAGGAAGGAGAACAGACTTCGGTACGTTGATCAACCACCCGAATTGCCGCAGATGTCTAGAGTAACTGAGAGACTCAGTTGACACTTCTCCGCGGAGGGGGCTCTGACCAACAGATCGTCCAAGTAAGGAGTTACTGCGTGGCCCTGTGAATGCAGAACCGCCACCATTGCCGCCATCACTTTGGTGAAAACCCTCGGTGCAGAGGCAAGGCCGAAGGGAAGAGCCACAAACTGAAAGTGCTCCTCCCCCACTGCAAACCTCAGCTAGCGTTGATGCGCAGGAGCGATGGGGAGGTGTAGATAGGCATCCTTGACATCCACCGAGGCTAGGAAGTCTCCCTGAGATAGAGACGCTATCACAGACCGCAGAGACTCCATTCGGAATTATCTGACTCTCACGCGCCGGTTAAAGGGAGTTTGAGATCCAAAACCGGTCTCACCGAACCGTCCTTTTTGGGAACCGTGAAGAGGTTCGAATAGAACCCCTGGATCACGACCCCGTCCTGTCTCAAGGCGTCCAGTCGCCTGACAAAAGGCCGAGGCCCTTGCCGGCGGGTGCGAAGAGAGACAGAAGCGAGTCGGAGGACGCGAGGTTAGCTCTATCCTGTAGCCGTGGTGAGATGACATCTACTACCCATCGGTCTTGGACGAGACTGCCCAGACGTCTCCAAAGTGGGAGAGCCTGCCACCGACCGAGAATGCTGACTGGGAGAGGCGGCGAGTCATGAAGAGGCAGCTTTGGTGGCTGAGGCGCCGGCAGGCTTCTTCTGCTTAGTCTTAGACCTCCACGTCCGGCCTGACTTCGGATCCTTGTCTGCACGGAGGAGGAGGAGGCGGCTTTTGAGAAGGGACGAAAGGCCCGAAACTTGGCGTGCAACTGACGCTGGCCAGACTTCTGAACCTCAGATTGAGGCAAAGAAGTCGACTTTCCACCTGTGGTCTCCTTAATGTCGTCCAATTGTTCTCCAAAAAGCCTGGTCCCCGCGAACGGGAGTCCTTGGAGGAACTTCTTGGAAGTGGCATCAGCTTTCCAATCTCGCAGCCACAATATTCTGCGGGCTGCGAGTGAGTTAGCCGAAGCCACTGCAGTACGGCTGGCAGATTCCATGATCGCTGACCTAGCGTAGTCAGTGAACGCCGAGGCTTGAGACGTGAGGGTAGTCACCTCGGGAATATCCTGAGCTACATTTAGCTCTGCCAAGCAGGCAGAAACTGCCTGCAGAGCCCAAACTGCAGCGAAAGCCGGAGCAAAGGAGGCTCCCGTGGCCTCGTAGGTTGACTTCTGCAGAAGTTCAATCTGTCGGTCAGTGGGATCCTTCAAAGAGGAGCCACCTGCAACTGACATAACCGTATTGGCAGACAGTCTAGAGACTGGAGGGTCCACCTTAGGAGAAGCCGACCAACCCTTTACTACCTCAGGAGGAAAAGGATACCGAGTATCCTTCTGCTCCTGGAAAAACGTTTATCAGGGCAAGCCCTAGGTGTCTGAACAGTTGATCGGAAATTGGAATGATCAAAAAATGAACCCCGAGACCTGGATGGAGGAAGGACTGATACAATTCCTCCGAGAGAGAAGTATCCACCGTGGGAGGGGGAGCAGTCAGATCCAGTACGGTATTAATGGAGGATACTAAATCATCCACTAAGGAATCCACCTCCGAGGCCTCGTCGGAAGGTCTCACAGAATCCTGCCTATCCTCCCGTCAATCTGAGAACCCTCAGCATGAGATTGCCGTATGATGAGAGGAAGCAGGAGAGAGAGCTCTACGTGGCCGTTTGGGGGGCCGGGGAGAGGGAGCTATGTCTGAGACCCCTGTATTGTCTCCAGAGTCCAAACCCCTAGAAGGGGACGACTCGCTGTAGCACCTGCGGCGTGAGGCAGAGGGACCGGGGGCACTTTCCCGGTGACTGGCCTGTAAAGACTCCTACAGAACTCTGGTTAGAGCCGTCATAGACTGGGCAAAAGACTCAGAAAATACTTGGTGAAAGCTACAGTCCAAGGAGGTGGCACTGCCTGGTCCCCCTGGCTAGGAGAAGGCTCCGAAGTAGCCGAGCTGGGGGGGAGCCCCATGTTCCACTTCAGACTCATGTGAAGTGCAGGCAGAGCAATGAGGGAATACAGACCCAGCAGGCAGCGGGCTCTTGCAAGCAGTGCAAGATGAATAAAAGGTCTGCACCTTAGGGGCTTTGCTCCTGGTGAAGACATGTCGCCTCTAGGTAGAAACCTCCAAGAGGGAATACACTAGAGGAGGGTAATAGGGGTAGGAAGACACCACCAGAGAATCTGGGTGACTTACCAGCCTGAAAAAGATTGTGTGCCCTCCGGGTGCAGCGTTCCCTCCTAGCAGCCACAGGGTCTAAGAGAAGATGCTGAGAGTAGTCTCAGACCCATGAGAAAGATGGCCGCCGGAGCCGAGTGAGGGGGCGTGCCGGCGGGAACACGGAGGGCAAATCCAGTCCTTGACTGACAGAGGAGGGAGCGATCCGGAGGGATGGGAGCGGCCTAGGCTCTAAGACCGCCCCCAAAGGCGGCGGCCATCCAGAGGGATGGGAGCGGCCGAGGCTCCAAGACCACCCCTAAAGGCGGCGGCCATCCGGAGGGATGGGAGCGGCTGGGGCTCTAAGACCGCCCACCGAGGCGCCGAACCCACCTCCTATGGAGCCCGGGCTCCAGGCAGAAAACTAGGCCGCAGGGAAGCCGGGGCCTAAATTTCTGCGGCCTGCAGGCGCTCGGGCGCGGTGCATCCCGGAAGCACCGCAAAACCCGCGGCGCTGCGGGGACTGGACCCCAAAGGCCCAGGGGAGTCCCAGTGACTACCCCAGGTGGATAAACCGGGCTGCAGCAGCAGCACAAACCCCACAGAGTACCTTCATAGGTGCAGTGGCCGATCCCTGGGGGTCCACAACTCCGGCCAGCAGATACCCATAGGGACGGAGGATGGAGTCTGAGCTCCAGATGACATGGGAGCCTGTGACGATCCCACTTCTCCAGAGCCCCTAAGGGATGGAGAAGGAAAAAATAGCATGAGGGCTCCAGCCCGTTGTACCCCATGGGTACCTCAACCGCCTCTGCCCAAGGGTGAGGAAGGAGACATGCTGGGGATCCATATGGATCCACTTTTCTTCCATCCGACACTCTCCAGGGAGAGTGAGTAAGACTAAAATGAGAGTGGATGAGTGCAGAGTGTGCCTCCTTCAACACAAAGCTAAGAACTGAAGGGATTTCTGAAGGGATTTCTCCTAGAGGGGGTGTATAGGCAGTAGGGGAGGAGTTACACTTTTTAGTTTAAGTGTAATACTTTGTGTGTCCTCCGGAGGCGGAAGCTTTACACCCAATGTCTGGGTCTCCCAATGGAGCGAAAAAGAAATGTATATAACAGTACCCACTTTTTATTACTCTAGGTCTTCTTGAATTAACTTGAGTGACTATAACAAAAAGCACCTTCCTATGACTGAAGCCAGGTATGTGTGTGCAGAACCCCCCCCCCCCCCCCCAATCACTTAAAAACAAATTAGGACAGTTAAATATCACAAAACGACATGACAGGTTCCCTTTTAATAGAAGAGGAAGTAGACAGAAAAAGCAAAGTGGATGAGGCTAAAATGATCTCGAAGGGTAACTGCCGTTTACGTTTTTATTAAAGGGAAGCCGGCTGCCCTCCAGGACCTATTAAACTAAAAGTGCCACTTTCAGCAGTGCCTATGCTGCATTTTGTGAAGGTGGCTCTTATCCCCCTACACCTAGGACACCAAAATAATGACTTTATAACAAATTACTTTAGGTCCAGGAGGTATACTCCCTTCATTTGACCTGAACGCCTTGTTAGTGTTACTCCTCCACACAGCTCAGTCACAATCTCTGCTAACCCCTTTTCTGCTGGCTCCCCAATCAGCTATCAGTCTGCTCTCAGAAGCTGTGGGAATACACGCCCACACAGCGCCGGCAGACCCTGACCACGCTCACAAACATGTGAAATATATAAGACTGGCATCAACCGTATACGTAGGTGCTGGCAGAAAATCATACTTACAACAATAGATGCCAGTCTTATATATTTCACATATTGTCTTTTTTGACTGAGCTCCCATTATATATTTTTCCCCTTTCCTCTTTTCATAGTCTGGTAACCACTCATGGACTCCAGTGTGAGGTCCTAGCACACACCTGTTTTTAATTACATCTTTAGACATATAAGCCCACACAGATTCCACCAGTTCACCATTTCACTAGGGCATAGTGTCAGGACCTGGCAGTGGAGGCCCTTGAAGTGGGTGCCAGGCTTGATCCTCAGTGGCGCTGATGAGACTAAGACCTCTGTTTTCAACTTTAGCACAGGGCAGTTTTCTGCATTACACATTTGCACATTGCAGTTTGATCTTCTCTTTTCAGGGCCACTCATTAATTTGAATATTTCATATATATAGTAGTGTCGCGGCAGATATCTATTGTTGCACGCTCACAAACAGTCGGCAGGCCATGGCCACGCCCACACAGCGTCGGCAGACCATGGCCACGCCCACAGCCATAAAATGCAATTATTAAAAGAGGTACAGGAAAAATGTGCGAAAGATAAGTCACACGGCGCAAAAAAAGCATGCTTAGCTCCTATGTGACCCATCATTAACAACCCGTGCAGTATATTTTTTTCAATGACATTTACACTTTAATTATCCGAAAGAGAAACCATGAAAAACAACAAACCATTGAACTGAACTTTTTTCGATTTTAAATCTTCCTATTTTATTGTCATGATTAGTTAACTTAGAAACTTATCTGTTTTAGTAAATCAACTTTAAATGGCAGAAGTGTAAATCCTAACACCACACATATATACAGTATTATGTACACTATACACAAGTATAATGAAAACATACCTTCCATTCCCTAACGGCCAGATGACATTTCTAAAGAAAAACGTTAAATGGGATGGAGCTGCCCCAACAAAGTGCAACACATAAAAAAAAACAACATTATATATAAACAAAATATATATAGAAATAAAATGACAGTTGCATTTATACTGGTACAAGTCTTCCTTATCACATTTTTTTTTATTATTTCACAGCATTTTATCCATGAAAAAATAAGCACCAATTATTCTTCTTGCAAAGAACAATTTTATCTAAAAATTGTTGAAAAGTGTTAAATACAAGTGTCGTGTTTTTTATTTATACATCAAGCAATAAATACACCATATCCAAACCTATATTCTGCATACGGCTAACCCCTGTACAATAAATGTGCCAAAAGGATAAGCAAACACCATTCTGGATTTTGTCATTTTCTCCATTTTTTTGAGAAACTCTCCAATTTGCTACAAACAAAGGCCACAGACAGTACTAAAAAGGATTGTATTACAGTATTAAATAGACTTTTTGACAAAAAGAAAAAAAAAAAAAAAAAACTATGGAGACACAAAGCAAAAATAAATTCTAAGCTGCAAATACATTGCTGGTGATAAAACCATACCAGACATTTTTAATGTGCTGAGATTAATTTTTTTTTTTTTATGCTATAAAGACCCTATGAGTTGAAACAAGCATGATTGCGTTGTCACATCATATTTTTTTTTTTTTTTTAAATTGTCATGTGAGGAAAGATTACTTATATACATATTCTGCCCATGATAATATACAACAGTACCCACTTTTTTTATTTTAGTTTTTTTTCCTTTGTTTAAACTTAAAATTGCACGTAAGAAGACTTAAAAAGCACTGTAAAAAAAAACAAACAAAAAAGAAAACAAGTCAATATGCTGTACACTTTCTACAGTTTTGAGTGGACTAACAATACAGAAGAAGTGCAGTCTCTAAAATTTACAATTAGGGAATAATTCATTGGAATCTTTCGTAAAGGAAAAAAATGGATACAAATTACTTTCTGGTCAAAAAAAAAAAAAAAAAAAAAAAAAAAAAAAAAAAGAGGAAAAGAAAAATTTTTTTTGTTTCTTTTTCTTTTAGGATATTGTTCACGCATTGAGCCTTAAAGACTGATCTTCTCTCCGTCGCGAAGATATATCGATGTCTATTGAGTCTTTACCTACAATAAGTCTCAAACGCTTTGCTGGTGGCAGAGGAATGAAGTCATCCTCAAATTCGTCGTCGTAATCGTCATCTTCCTCGTCGCCCTCTTCTTCGGAGGATTCCTCCAAGCTCTCTTCCTCGTAATGGTCATAATCGTCCATTTCCATTCTGGTTTCCACAAGAGATAGTGTGTCGTTACAGTACACCCCGTTTTCATGGAGTTCCTCAGGGTAAGACATCCTAGCTTCTTCCTCTCTCTTTAACTGGATCTTTAGTTTTGTAGAACTGCTCCCCGATCCAGAGTTAAAACCATTGTTTAGTTTTGCTACATACAGATTGTTCTTGTCCTTTTCGTGATCTTTGCTTAGTTTAATGCTGATTTTTGACGACCCCATGTTGTCGTTCTCCATCTCTGTTTTGCTGCTGTTGCTGTCGTGACGTCGGCGGAGGGTTAGTTTCGGAATTCCAGTGCTATTTTCGAGGATCAATTGTGCGTCGTATCGGGTGATTCTTCTGCTCTTTTTACTTTTCACCACTCTTACGTTTTCTTTTGTCCTCGTTTGTGATGAGACCACGGGGCAATCTTCTGGAGAGCTTATCATATCCTTATAATGAAGCGGACTTTCCGCGACGACGTTGTCTACACCTGAGTCGCAGTGCGAGCTTACCAAGTCGCACAAGTTATCTGTTTTGCAGGGCTCAAAGTCAGAGTTTGACGTTTCTGTGTCCAGGACACGTTTTAAGTGTCTGCTTTTTCTGGACTTACAGAAACTGCTTCTCCGATGTCTGTTATCCCGTCGCCTTTTTGGGGTCTCGTGACCAAGCTCGTTCTTATGAACAGACTGACTTTTAGTCTCAGTTCTGTGCAGCTGAGTTAAGTTCCCAGCGTTACCATTTCTGTAGCTGTCCAAAGTATTTGGTGGGAGCTTAGTCTCCATGTCCACGGAGTTTCTGGTTCTCATTGAACTTCGTGTGATATATGTACATGAAGTGTCAGCATGAGCACCTTTCAATGAATTCAGTTTATACTCTCTAGCCGCGTGTCTAGTTAAACAACCAGTGGTTTCTCTTAACTTGGCCGGACCGTCTCTATGTTTATCCCTTTTGATGGCCTCGTTCTTATACAGAACTACTTTAGGTTCTCGGAGGACGAGGTTACCCACTTCCAGCTTTCTTGAAGAATTTCTTTGCTCTGGTCGTCTGCAGGGATTTCTTATCTTTATTTTAGAATGTAAAGGCTTTACAGGCTTTCTCAGTCTCTTTGGTACCCTGGAATTATTGATGTGAGTGACTCTGGATGAGGTAGAAGAGGATGAAACTGGAATTCTTGACAAGGACTGCCGTAATGTTCTGCCTTTCCCATTCTTCTTCACAACAACTGAGGATTTTCTAGTTCTTGCTAGATAAAAGAAAAAATACAAAATGTTAAATATACCCATCACAATCTTGTTATACACACACGGAAAAAAAAACAAAACAGTATTACACATTCCAATATGAGATGATTTTTTTAATGCAATAATACAGTTACAAATTGTATCTGCCTTTTACAGTCATCCTCATTTAAATCGATAGGAAACAAATATCTTGAAGCGATTAGTAAATTAAAAGTTGTAGAACCTTTTCACAGAAACATTAAGGTTTTTTTTTTTTTTTTTATTTTATCAACATAACCACTACAACCACAAAGTGTCACTCGTTTCTTGAGTTTGGATTAAAACATTCTATGGTGTTTTTCTCCTGTTAACAGAGTACCGTATATACTCGTGTATAAGCCGACCCGTGTATAAGCCGACCCCCTACTTTTGCCCCCAAAACATGGGAAAACCTATTGACTCGTGTATAAGCCGAGGGTGGACCCCAGCACAGGTATACAGCCCCCAGCAGTGTGGTATACAGCAGCCCCAGAGGTATACAGCAGCAGCCCCAGTGGTTAGTATACAGCAGCCCCAGAGGTGTATACAGCTGCCCAGAGGTATATACAGCCCCAGTGGTACTATACAGCAGCCCCAGTGGTAGTATACAGCAGCCCCAGTGGTAGTATACAGCAGCCCCAGTGGTAGTATACAGCAGCCCCAGTGGTAGTATACAGCAGCCCCAGTGGTTAGTATACAGCAGCCCCAGTGGTAGTATACAGCAGCCCCAGAGGTATATACAGCAGCAGCCCCAGTGGTTAGTATACAGCAGCCCCAGTGGTAGTATACAGCAGCCCCAGTGATAGTATACAGCAGCCCCAGTGGTAGTATACAGCAGCCCCAGAGGTATATACTACAGCCCCAGTGGTAGTATACAGCAACCCCAGAGGTATATACAGCAGCCCTAGTGGTGTATACAGCAGCAGCCCCAGGGCTGTATACAGCAGCAGCCCCAGGGGTGAATACAGCAGCAGCCCCAGGGTGAATACAGCAGCAGCCCCAGGGGTGTATACAGCAGCAGCCCCAGGGGTGTATACAGCAGCAGCCCCAGGGGTGTATACAGCAGCAGCCCCAGGGGTGTATACAGCAGCAGCCCCAGGGGTGTATACAGCAGCAGCCCCAGGGGTGTATACAGCAGCAGCCCCAGGGGTGTATACAGCAGCAGCCCCAGGGGTGTATACAGCAGCAGCCCCAGGGGTGTATACAGCAGCAGCCCCAGGGGTGTATACAGCAGCAGCCCCAGGGGTGTATACAGCAGCAGCCCCAGGGGTGTATACAGCAGCAGCCCCAGGGCTGTATACAGCAGCAGCCCCTGGAGGTAATACAGGCCCCCCCATCATGATCCAGGGCCCCCCTCCTTGCGCGGCAAACCAGTAAAGCAAAATCATACTTATCCCTGTCCTGTCGCGCTGTCCCGCCACTTGCTGACATCACGATGCGGAATGAAGCCCGGGATCGTGATGTCGGCAAGCGGCGGGACAGCGCGACAGGACAGGGATAAGTATGATTTTACTTTACAGGTTTGCCGCGCAAGGGGGGGGGGGGGGGCCCTGGATCATGATGGGGGGCCTGTATACCTCCGGGGGCTGCTGCTGTATACTGTATACTCGCGTATAAGCCGAGGGGGGACTTTTCAGCCCAAAATTTGGGCTGAAAAACTCGGCTTATACGCGAGCATATACGGTACCTTGTAATCTAAAGTTAAAGGGAACGAACCACCAGGATTTGACCACCTGTAAATCAGTGCAACAGGTGATTGATGTGAGAGGAATGACACCACTGTTTGGATTTTTTTTTTTATTCCTCCCATGTGGGCTTGCCAGTCTGCTGTAAGACAAACCCACACCTCCTGGATGCACTGAGTTACAGGTGGTTACATCCTGGTGGTTGGTTCCTTTTAAGACACAGCTGTAATACAAATTAAATTGATACCTTTCGTGAAGAAATCCACTTTGATACTTCTTTAATCACAATTTGAAGTTTTCTGCTAATTACATTTTGGTTAACAGTAGCCAGACTGGGTCTCCTCCCTCACGGACTGCGATTCCCTGGTCCCTCCGCCGCCTCCGGTCTACAATTCCAAGGCCCCTCCACCACCTCCGGTCTGTGATTTCCCCGGCCCCTCCACCACCTCCGATCAGGGATTCCCCGTCCCCTCCGCCACCTCCGATCAGGGATTCCCCGTCCCCTCCGCCACC
>JARQOC010000010.1:67626369-67714541 GCA_033576535.1 Allobates femoralis | reverse complement strand
CTTTCCTCGGCCTTGACCTGGGACCCGGATTAGCCATTCAGTGGCACAGGCCCGCTGGGTCTGGTGCTTCTGGTGCCTCCATTGTCCCGTCACCTGGCGTCTCGGTTTAGGAGTTCTGTTCCTTCTTCTATTACAGCACGCCAGGAACTCAAACCTGAGCTTCTACTTGTCTCTCTGACTGAGCTCTCCTAATTTAGTGTTCCTGGGTTTTACTCCAGTTCCTCCACCCCTTTCCCAGGTTCTTGTCTGGCTCTCCACCCTTCACCTGGCTCCTCCCACTAGTACTAGGTCTAGGGCAGTGATGGGCAACCTTTTGAGCTTGGTGTGTCAAAATTCGCCAAAAAACCGCGCATAAATCGGGAGGTGTGTCACCTTGAGAAAAAAAACCCTAATTTTACGATATTTATAGTTTAAATAACAAATATGTATAATTATTTAACTTACCTGCTTAGTGACTTCTTTGTTAATCTGTCAGTTGGTTTCTTTTGTTGGTCTTGCTGTTATTTAACCTGTGTGGGGTGTCATGAACTAAGTCAGATAAGTGAGGGGGAGGGGGAATTCTTCCAGTGATGGCGAACCTGTGGCAGTCCAGCAACAGCAACAGCAACAGCAACAGCTGGACTGCCACAGGTTCACCATCACTGATTTAGTGACTTTTTTGTTGCTGAATTTCATTGGCTAAAATAAATCTTCAATTGAAGGTTGGTATTTTGTACACTTCAAGGCCAAGCAAGCGCTACTAAGGTTATCTGTCAAAATGTCTATTTATATTCCACGTTCTGCTTACTACCGTTTCACTACATAGAACGCAAAATGATCTGCCATTTTTTTCTATAATGCCATACATCTCAGTCCATGTCTCTTGAAAGGGTCGGCTACTGCTACTACCACTTCCTTTACTTAACCTTGGTTTTTTTGGCTTCTCCATCAGAGGGGCAGTGACAGAAGATTTATAGATAGCCCTGCAGGCAATTGGGGGTTAACTGTCTTTTAGGAAAGGGCAGAGTTAATAAGCAGAAATAGGGATTAATAGGGTGCGCAACAATAATAGTGGTGAAATGGAGTCTGTACTATGCTGCAAGATGGCGTTCCTTATGTAAATTAATGGCGGGAAACGGCACCCATAGCACAGGCCTCTTCCAGCCTCCCCCTCACTTATCTCAGTAATGGCCAATCACACATTCATGACACCCCAGATTCTGCCCAGAACCTTTCACTGCAGTATGGTTGCTGTAGTAATCACTGGACCTCCAGACAGCGATCACAGGTTGCCTCAGATATGCGTCCCCCACAGCGTTCCGCTGCTCCCTGCTGTGCCAGCCAGAAGTTCCGCTTACCGGAAGTCCCAGGACTAGACGCTCTGTGCCGGAGCTCTGCTGTTCTGGCTACAGACCTCCAGCACATTTTTTTTTCCTCAGCTGTAGTTAGTGATGGGCGAGTCCTAAATTACTCGGAATCGCTTGACTCTAGTCTAGCGAGTCCGAGCCCGGGACTCGCTACTCGTTGCGAATCTAGCGAGTCCAATGTTAATGAATGGGGAAGCGAGTAATAGCGAGTAATGTGTGATTTACAAATCGCAGATGTCTCGGAAAGCGCTCGCATTGCCGTGTCGGAAACCCGACTCACAACAGTTTTTTGCTGCTGTGTCTGTGTCTGTGGTTTTTATCCAAATAGCGAGTCTAGTTTCTCCGGCGGCCGCGTGTCACTGAAAATGGCTTCGCGTGTCAGTGCTGACACGCGTGTCATAGGTTCGCCATCACTGGTCTAGGGTTTGGGGGATGTGTGGGGTGACTAACTTACCAGTCCCAGCTGCTGTATCTTACTGTGGCCACTGGTCCACAGGGATGTCACACCACCACTATGCCTCCCACATAATAATGTCACCACTGTCCTCCTCACATAATACCACCACTCTGCTCCCCACATAATGTCATCACTGTGCCCCCACATAATAATCCCACCGCTGTGCTTCACAAATAATAATGTCACCACTGTGCTCCCCACATACTAATGCCACCACTGTGCCCCTAAATAATAATACCACAACTGTGCTCCCCACATAACACCACCACTGTATTCACCACATAATGCCACCACTGTGCCCCCTACATAAAAATGCCACTACTGTGCCCCCCACATAATAATACCACCATTGTGCTCCACACATAATACCACCACTATGTTCCCCACATAATAATACCACCACTGTGCCCCCCCATAATCCCACCACATTGCCCCCACATAATTATGTTAACACTACGCTCCTCACATATTAATAATGCCACTACTGTGCCCCTTACATAAAAATGCCACTACTGTGCTCCCAACATAATACCACCACTGTGCTCTACACATAACACCACCACTGTGCCCCCCACATAATAATGGCACCACTGTGCCCCCCACATAATACTATCACCACTGTGCTCCCACATAGTAATGCCACCACTGTGCACCCACATAATAATGCCAACACTGTGGCCCCCACATACTACCACTGTGCCCCATATAATAATGCCACCACTGTGCCCACACATAATGCCACCACTGTGCCGCTCACATAATACCACCACTGTGCTCCCCACATAATGCCACCACTATACCCCCACATAATAATGTCATCAGTGTGCCCCCACATAATAATGCCACCACTGTGCTGCCCACATAATAATACCACCATTGTGCTCCACACATAATAATATCACCACTGTGCCCCCACATAACAATCCCACCACTGACCCTCCCACATAATAATGCCACCACTGTGCCCCCACATAATATTATTAACACTGCGTTCCTCACATATTAATAATGCCACTACTGTGCCCCCACCCCCACATAATACCACCACTGTGCTCCACACATAACACTACCACTGTGCTCCCCACATAATAATGGCACCACTGTGCTCCCCACATAATAATGGCATCACTGTGCCCCCCACATAGTAATGCCACCACTGTGCACCCACATAATAATGCCAACACTGTGGCCCCCACATAATAATAATACCACTATGTCCCATATAATAATGCCACCTCTGTGCTCCGCACGTAATAATGCCACCACTGTGCCCCCACATAATAATGCCACCACTGTGCCCCCACATAATAATGCCACCACTGTGCCGCCCACATAATACCACCACTGTGCTCCCCACATAATAATGCCACCACTGTACCCCCACATAATAATGCCACCACTGTGGCACCCACATAATAATGCCAACACTGTGGCCCCCACATAATAATACAACCACTATGCCCCATATAATAATGCCACCTCTGTGCTCCGCACGTAATAATGCCACCACTGTACCCCAACATAATAATGCCACCACTGTGGCACCCACATAATAATGCCACCACTGTACCCCCACATAATAATGACACCACTCTACCCCCACATAATAATGCCATCACTGTACCCCAACATAATAATGCCACCACTGTGCTACACCCATAATACCACCTCTGTGCCCCTTACATGGTAATAAGTCCTCCTTTGTGCCCTCTAGATGGTAAAATTGACCCCTATAAAATAATAATAATGCCCTGTGCAAGTGCTCTAAAAAAGTGTCCACATCTTGAACCAAGAAAGTAATAATACCCCTGTGCATCTTTGACGGTCACAATGCTCAGAGTGCCCCTATAACAATAATGCTTCTCAAGTGTCCACGTAACATTTAGTAACGTCTCATGAGTGCTCTCAATATACAGCTCTACTATTCACAGTATAATACCCCTACACCTCCACAAAACATAGTATGATTGGCCCACAGCTCACGCAAAACAATGGTTCACACACTGCATATTAGCTACCACAGTAGACAACATACAGTTTAATGGTCCTCACTGTATTCCCAACATTATATTTTGACCTCGGTAGTAGCCCTCACACTGTATGAGGCCCCCGAACTGTATAATATCTCCAAAGGTTGTCTACAGTTCTTGACAGCCCCACACAATAGCTCCCATACTGTATATAATGACCCTCACATTATCTCCCGCACTGGATAAGGTCCCCCCTACAACAGTGGCATATTTGAGTCCACGGCCTTGGTGCAAGATTTGGATCTGTCTCACCATTCCCATCCCCCTGTATATTATGTATGGGCCCTTGTAGCTTTCTAAATCCTATAAATACGTGATGCTCACCCTTCATTATCTAGTACTGTCCCCATTTTAGAACACACAGAGATAGATAAATGTATTCCCTACTTCAATGTGAACACTAAATGAAAATACTCTAATATGATTCTCGTTTATTTGATAAATACATTAAAAGAACACCAAAATTGTGTGAAACAAGTGCAAAAGGACAACACCCTCACTCTCAATAGGTAAATCAACCATCTATCAAACTGATGCAGAAAACCTGACGCGTTTCGCTAATAGATTTTTGTAGCTCATCAGGGTTCACACACTTTTCTTAGTATCATACATGGTTTTAAAACATAATTTTTAAACCACACGCTAGTGACTGGTGCACAAAAAACATTTGTTCAAGTTTACTGTTCAGTTTCACTGTGACATCATGGTCAAATGTTCGCCACTTCACTCCACAAAATTGGGAATATTGCCAGGGGAGAAGGATCAAACCCTACGGACACAAGACGCATAGATGACTGACTCTGGGGTAATTGACTACTGTTGATAGATATACCCACAGCCAAATGGGTGAAAGACGGATAGATGTTAATTCAATTCACCCAGTGACATCTAATATATAAAGCTGAATGTGTGTATGTGTGTATATGTGTGTATATCCGGGATTGGCATCTACACCGTCGCAACTATAGCCACAAAATTTTGCACACTCACACGTCTCGACCCCGGGAGCGTCATAGGCTATGTTGTGAGGCGAAATTTTAACCCTGCGCGTTCCAGTTCACCAAACAATTTTGGCCCTATCTACATAATGGGGAAAAAGTGAATGGAAAAATATTGGAGGAAAATCGACAGCTGTCAGCTATAGAGACAAAATTTTGCACAGTTACACGTCTGGACCCTGAGAGCGTCATAGGCTATGTTGTGAGGCGAAATTTTAACCCCGCGCGTTCCAGTTCACCAAACAATTTTGGCCCTATCTACATAATGGGGAAAAAGTGACAGTTACCAGTTGACAGTTGTGAATGAGAGGGGCTTAATGATAGCGCCAAAGACTAACAGCACATACCAGCATATAGTCACTAAGGTGGGGCCCCAACATGAGATATTCACCACGCACGGGGACATGTATACACAACACACGCACACAAAGAGTAACAGCAAGTGTATAGTCGCTAAGGTGCAGCCCCAACATTGGATACTCACCACGCACCCGAACAAACACACACACACCACAAAGAGACACACACAACACAGAGACACACACACACCCCCAAGGGGACACACACACACTCTATAGCGACACATGCACTCACCCCACAGGGACACACACACCACAATGAGACACACATGACACAGACACACACACCACACAGACCCCCCCACAGGGACACACACACATACACACCCTATAGGGACACATGCACTCACCCCACAGGGACACACACACACACACACACCACAAAGAGACACACACAACAGAGACACACACCACAAATACACACCCCAGGGACACACACACCACACATACAGACACAGATGTGCACAAATCACCTCACACAACTCGCCTCATACGTGTGCTATCTTTATTTTCCAAACATAAACATCTGATTAAAAACAGCCAATGTGCAACACATGTGCCATATAGGGAATTAAGGCAGATGTCAGTCACATGAGCTGTCTATTATGTGTATGTGTGAGGTAACATATACTGCCCGGCCAGAGGGTGGGTTTACTGTTGGCTGGAGATTTATTAGGCTGCCTATAGCAATCAATCACAGCTCAGCTTCTATTTTCCTACAGGTCATTAATATGACATATTCAAATTCTATTTTGTTATAGCTAACAGCAGTTATTTATTAACCCGGGGGTAGCCGGGTACTACAGCTAGTAGATATATATAGGCGTTATTACAGGACCTAGTGGTGGAGTATCTGTGCGTTTATTGGATATTCCTATTGCCTGGTATAATAGTTAATTCACGTACAATCTATATCCCTCCATCAAGACACCAATGTTCAAGCGGTTATTAACACACACCTTGATCCTAGTGGCTTAGTTATGTTGCGTCTACAGTATATGTTCACTAATGTGATTGTTAGCTTCACAGAGATGAGCAGGGGCGGACTGGCAAGTGCCCCCCAGGCTGGTGGTATTGCCCTCACCTAGGGCCGCCCCCATACTGAAATGGGCCGGTGGCTCTGCTTTGCGGCCGCAGCTGCCTATGTCACAGCAGCCGAATATCAGACGCACCCGCCGGGAAGTGTGGTGAGTGGGCCGCCCGACAGAATTATGTTTTAAAACCATGTATGATACTAAGAAAAGTGTGTGAACCCTGATGAGCTACCAAAATCTGTGTTAGTGAAACGCGTTGGGTTTTCTGCATCAGTTTGATGGATGGTTTGTTTACCTATTGGCTCCTCTCTTTATGTTTAAGTCTATTTAGATGTCTAAGAGTATAACAACTGACCTTGGGCGTGTTTTGACTGTAAAAAGTGACGTTAGGTCAGGATGAAATATTCAACCTAGTACATTAGAGAGAAACTGGTGGGTAATTCCACTGTATACATTTATTTCTGTGGGGGTTTGGGGGAGGGTGTTGTCCTTTTAAACTTGTTTTACGAAATTTTGGTGTTCTTTTAATACATATATCAAATAAATTTGAATCATTTTAGAATATTTTCCTTTAGAGTTCACACTGTCCCCATCTTACACTAATGTTCCTTATTCTGGGTCCTATTCTACAGTAGTATATATCTCCTCATTCTGTACTGATGTCCCCATTCTTGTATACAGTCGTGGCCCACAGTGTTGGCACCCAGGAACTTGTTCCAGAAAATGAAGTACGGTATTTCTACCAGAAAAATAATGCAATTACAAATACTTTCTCATACACAAGATTATTTCCTTGATGTGTATTGGAACACAAAAAGAAGGAAAAAAAGACAAACTGGACATAATTTCAAGCAAAACCCCCAAAAGTGGGACAGTTAAAATTGGAAGCACCTTTCCAAATTGTGGGTAAACAACTTTGTTTTAAGCATGTGATGCTCGTTCAAACTCACTGCAGCAAGTAACAGGTGTGGGTAATATGAAAATCACCTGAATCCAGAAACTGTCATGCCCTGAAACAGAAAGAGGAAAAGAGATCTGTCTGACAACTTGTGAATCAAAAGTGTTCAAAAACATCAACAATCTCAAGGTTACAAGTCCATCTCCAGAGAGGTTCCTTTGTCCACGGTGTGCAACATAACCAAGAAGTTTAGAACCCATGGCACTGTAGCTAATCTCCCTGGATGAGAACAGCAGAGAAAAAAAGGTTGCAATGCAGGATAATCTGGATGGTGGATAAGCCGGCCCGATCAAGTTCCAAAAAAACTGAATTTGTCCTAAAGGCTCAGGGGGCATCAGTTGAAGAAGACCCAGGAGGATCCCACTGCTGACACAGAGAAATAAAAAAACTAAACTGCAATTTGCCAAAATTCTTCTGGGAAGACTTCTTGTGGAGACGAGACAAAGATAAAGCTTTTAAGTAAAGCATATAATTCTACTGTTTACCGAAAATGGAATGAGGCCTACAAAGAAAAGAACACAGGACCTACAGTCAAATATGGTGGAGGATCAAAGATGTTTTGGGATTGTTTTGCTGCCTCTGGCACTGGGTGCCTTGACTGTGTATAGGCATCATGAGTACAGATGGGTCAACCTTTTGAAGTTCGGGTTCAACTTGAAAAGTTGAGTAATCTTTAAAATCTTGAAAAATAGTAGCAGGCCACAGAGCAGGCCAGAGCTACCCCAGGAGTGGCGCCCCCTTAGATGCCCCACTCCTGGAGCTTCGCCCTGGCTCTCACGCTGCTCAGGTGCATTGGCAAACAGGGTAATGGTATTTGGAGTTGATGCCAGCTGAGTAATGTTAGCTGGCAGCAAGGCTAGAGGTTACTAATATCGAGGAGTCAATCAGATAGCCAATATCACTAACCAAGTCATTAAGGACACAAATAACCATACCAATAAATATTTTATATGAATAACAACCCCAATACATTCCTTTTTCACCTTTTTTTAATTAAAATCCATTTGTTTAAAGTCTCGTATTCCACCCAACCCCCTGGCCCCCCCACCCAAAAATAATGTAAAAAATAATGAAACCCAAATAAATACTGAAGTAGCCCCAGCATATGGGGGAAAGATCTCTGACTGCATCCACCATATTGTTAGGCTGGGTTCACATTTGCGTTCAGCACTGCAGCGCATAGAGCGCATACGCAATGCTGAACGCAAACATTTTCATGTGAACACAGGGCAGATTGTCTGCATGCGTTCACATGAAAATGTTAGTGAGGCAGCCTGGCCACCCAATTAGCGTCCAGGAGGCGGAGATCAGCGGCGAAGATCCAGGCAGCCGTCGCTGATCTCTTCCTCTCGGCCACCATCGCTGATCTCCCTGCCACCACTGCCGCTGGTTCATTTAAAATAGCCAGAGGGAAAGCCGGCGGTGAAGTCGGCTTTCCCGCCCGGCTATTTCAAATGAACAGCTGACTTCATCAGCTGTTCATTTGAAATAGTGGGGCGGCAAAGCCGACTTCACCGCCGGCTTTCCTGACGGCTATTTTCAATGAACCAGTGGTGGCGGCAGAGAGAGAGAACAAGAAGAAAGAAGGAAGACAACTACGGGACAGGATTCACCTGCAGATGACCTCGGAGGAGGTGATCTTCCGCAGCAGATGGCAATGCGCATAGATTGAATCCAATTAATTTTCTGTGCACAGCTGTCTGCTTGCGTATAAAGCAAGCGCACAGCTACTCACAAACAACAACAACATTTTGCGTTCGGCTGCGCATAACTTATGCGCAGCCGAACGCAAATGCAGTTGAACGCAGCCACAAACAGGCACTATGTGTTCGCATGTTAAACATAGAAGTGCATAGTGCCTGCGTTTTGCTGCGCTCGGATACGCTGCGCATCATGCGCAAATGTGATGCCACTCTTAGACAGCAGGCACTTCACGACTCCAAGCTGTGACAAATCATGACTTCCTTGATGTTGTCTCAGGTTACACAGCAGGTATCACGCAGCAGGGAATCCCACTGTGTGACTTGAGATAACCTAAGTGGCATCAGCTCTCATACCACTAGGTGTGTCACACAGTGGCTATCCCGCAAGTTTGAACTGCGCTGCACTCCATGACATCACTACTCCTCACATGCGCTGTTTCATGATATCAGCATGATATACCCGCTACTTCTCGTGCGACATTACAGCTCTCACTGTAATGTCGCACGAGAAGTAGCGGGTATATCATGCTGATATCATGAAACAGCGCATGTGAGGAGTAGTGATGTCATGGAGTGCAGCGCAGTTCAAACTTGCGGGATAGCAACTGTGTGACCCCTTAAGTCTGAACTACAGTAATGTTAGTGATGACACCGCTAGTCACACTTTCACGTGTGCCTAGTTTCATGGCATATGAGGTTGCTTTCTGAAAATGTGACTCCATCATATTGCTGTAAGCCCCCATGCCTACAGTACATTGTTTGCTTCTTTTGATACAGATTTGAGAATCTGCATCAAAATCTGCATATCTGTCCTGAAGGCAGCAAAGTCTACGAGGGTTCAGAAGTGCTGTGCCAACGTGCTTTTTCCCCTTGCAAATTTGGTGCAAATTCTGAGGAAGAAAAAATAAATCCGAACCACATGTGCAAGAAAAAAAAAAGCAATGTGAGCTCAGCACTTCTGACCTGTCAAAGACTTTGCTGGCCTCAGGATGGACATGCAGTTATTTGTTCTGAAGGGTGTGCAGTCAAATATTACAGTAAGGGTGCCAACTATTGTGTCAGACAAGTTTTGGGTTTCTTTTGTGAAATTATGTCCATTTGCCTTTTTTTCTCTTTATTTTATGTTGTTTCAATTCACACAAAGGAAATAAAACAAAACGTGTAATTGCAATAATTTTCCGGGAGAAATACTTTATTTTCTATAACAATTTTAAGGGTGCCAACACTTGGGCCTTGACTGTATGGGTACCGTTACACGTCGCAATATTGTTTCGATATCGCATACAATTTCACGGGAGCGCGCATGTTTTTGGCACTTGTCCAAGATCGCATAGTAGATATTACACATAGCAATCACACCTTCAACCTGCGACAATCCGGTGTCCCAGAAGTCGGCGCCCAAATCGGGCAGCCGATTTTTCAGATCGTAGTTGTGCCGTCACACAGCACAACCACATAAGCAATGTGGGCATACTTTTCACCCAGCTTAGGATATAGGCGTACCTGAGTTAACTTTTAACCGTCCCCAGAACACTCTGATTGGACGGCGAAAGAGCGTTACCATTGGTCAGCCATCTCAGACAACATGGTGGTGACATGGATGCTATTGGCCATCATATCATCTTGAAACTGATGTCATATGTGATGAGTGTCAGCTCCAGCAACACACTGCGGCGTCGCCAAACTGACAGACAGGCACGCTAGTGTATTGCAGTGTGTTTCCGGTAAATGTATGGACATTCTGGCCAAGTTGGTGAGCTACACACACGAAGTATGGACATGTCTATGTACTTCACATAGCATTATCCCAACTATGTGGCTGGCAAATGCATGTATGTGTTTCCACATATGTACATACAGGGCCGGCTCCAGGTTTCTGTGGGCCCCGGGCGAAAAGGTCTCAGTGGGCCCCCTTTAAGTACATATCGCGGCGGACTATATATATATATATATATATATATATATATATATATATATATATTGCCGCACACTTACCGCAAGCCCCATAGACAATGCATGGGGCTTGCCGCAAACGTGCAGCAAGTGCAGCCGCTAGGCGGAAAATGCGGCAGATGTGGGTTTTTTTTTACCGCAACTGCCACATTTTTAAAAAAACTCCTATGTGAAGGCAGCCTTACAGGAGCAGTGACTTCTGAAACCAGCAAGAGCTGTTCCTGACAGTGACTATATTACACATTGTTAGGAGCGGGCTAAAATGCGATTGCGTTCCCTTGCGCTTTTTAAAAATACCCTTCAAATGCAAAATGTTGCATTTTTGTGCGTCTGAGGATGCTTGGTATATACACAAGCATTCTCAAGCACACAAATAATGCAAGCAGCTCAATGGAGCCGCACTGCTATATGCTGGCACCGCAGCCAAGCGGAGTGTCTGGCCGTCCAGATCTCTCTTTCTCCTCACCTTTCTTCTTGCCGCTCCAGTCTCCTTCGGTCGCTCTGCACATATCAGCACAGTGATGACAACATCGTGCCCCTCCATGCTGAGCTGCAGAATGCAGACAGCAGAAGAAGAGACTCTGGAGAAGAAAGCTGCTGGCAAAGGCGGCTGAGACTATAGGAACGGAATCCGCGGGGGGCTACCACTGGTACACATACTTCGTACACACGCGGCTCTGCTCCGTACACCTCGTACGCACGCGGCTCTGCTCCGTACACCTCGTACGCACGCGGCTCTGCTCCGTACACCTCGTACGCACGCGGCTCTGCTCCGTACACCTCGTACGCACGCGGCTCTGCTCCGTACACCTCGTACGCACGCGGCTCTGCTCCGTACACCTCTTACCCACGCGTGTCTGCTCCGTACACACATGACTCAGCTCCGTACACCTCGTACGCACTCGGCTCCGCTCCGTACACCTCGTACGCACTCGGCTCCGCTCCGTACACCTCGTACGCACTCGGCTCCGCTCCGTACACCTCGTACGCACTCGGCTCCGCTCCGTACACCTCGTACGCACTCGGCTCCGCTCCGTACACCTCGTACGCACTCGGCTCCGCTCCGTACACCTCGTACGCACTCGGCTCCGCTCCGTACACCTCGTACGCACTCGGCTCCGCTCCGTACACCTCGTACGCACTCGGCTCCGCTCCGTACACCTCGTACGCACTCGGCTCCGCTCCGTACACCTCGTACGCACTCGGCTCCGCTCCGTACACCTCGTACGCACTCGGCTCCGCTCCGTACACCTCGTACGCACTCGGCTCCGCTCCGTACACCTCGTACGCACTCGGCTCCGCTCCGTACACCTCGTACGCACTCGGCTCCGCTCCGTACACCTCGTACGCACTCGGCTCCGCTCCGTACACCTCGTACGCACTCGGCTCCGCTCCGTACACCTCGTACGCACTCGGCTCCGCTCCGTACACCTCGTACGCACTCGGCTCCGCTCCGTACACCTCGTACGCACACGGCTCCGCTCCGTACACCTCGTACGCACACGGCTCCGCTCCGTACACCTCGTACACACACGGCTCTGCTCCGTACACCTCGTACACACACGGCTCCGCTCCATACACTTCGTACACACATGGCCCCGCTCCATACACCTAGTACACACTCGCCTCTGCTACATTCACACTGTAAATCCCTCCTGACCCCACACATAACCTTCACCTAATTGCCATACACCTAGTACACACTCACCTCTGCTACATTCACACTGTAAATCCCTCCTGACCCCACACATAACCTTCACCTAATTGCCATATACCTAGTACACACTCACCTCTGCTACATTCACACTGTAAATGCCTCCTGACCACACACAAACTTCACCTTAGGCTACTTTCACATTACGATTTTCAGGGAGCCGATGCTGTCCGATATAAATCGGACAGCATCGGCTCCCTTCTGATGCCTGGAATCGGGTGCCAAATAGGCACCCGATTCCGGCATAAAATCGGCGCCGGGCTGCAAAAAAAAAAAAAAAAAAATAAAGGTTATTCTCACCTCCCCCCGAGCCCCCGCCGTCTTCCGCCATCTTCTGCCATCTTCTTCTAGGCTCCCGGTGGCTCCCGCAGGCTGCCGGTGTCAGCAGAGGTGTACCTCTGCTGTACACAGGACCTGCGGTGATGTCACAGTCACGTGACCGCGGGTTCACCATGGTGAAGCCGCGGTCACGTGACTGTGACATCACCGCAGGTCCTGAACAGCAGAGGGAGCGCTCTGCTGACACCGGAGCCTGCGGGAGCCACCGGGAGCCTAGAAGAAGATGGCAGAAGATGGCGGAAGACGGCGGGGGCTCGGGGGGAGGTGAGAATAACCTTTATTTTTTTTTTTTTAACACTTGTGCTCCCAGTTAGGAGCAGTTTTACTGTACTGAGCATGCTCAGTACAGTAAAACGGGGTCCGAGGAGACATAGATGTTTCCTCGGACCCTTCTCCATAGGGCCCCATGTTATAGGGATCGGGTCGGATCGGATGTGCACTAAATGCCATCCGATTTGGTCCGATCCGAATCTGTCAGATTTTATTTTCGGTGCTAAAATCGGAGCAGGCTCCGATTTTAGCACCGATAATAAAATCGGACAGAATCGGATCGGACCAAATCGGATGGCATTTAGTGCACATCCGATTCGGTCCGATCCCCATAGGGATACATGGGGTCCGAAAATCGGTCCGATGCTGTCCGATTTTTTTCGGACAGCATCGGAAAGGCAAAAATCGTTATGTGAAAGCAGCCTTATTTGAGCATCATTCATGGTGGCCAGCACAGTCCTGGATACACTGAGGAGCTGATCATGAGACTCCTGACTCCTCCCCATCCATTGACATCATCACAGGTCCTGTAAGCACAGAGTGTGCACTGTGCAGCTCTGTCGGCTCCCGTGGAGGGGGGAGGAGGGAGACCTCCGATGCAGCAGGAGCCTGAAAATAACCCCCCAGCTGCCCCCTGGGTATGGCCCTGGCTGTGGGGGCAGTGCTCAGGGGCCCCTGAGGCTAGGGTCACACTTGCATTGTGACCCTAGCCTTATGCAAGTATTGTATGTTGCAGCGCATAGCGTTTAATGCTATGCGCTGGAGGCAGCCCATAGAAACCCGACGTTTACCTTGACAACCACTGGTTGTCAATGTAAACATCGGCTTTCTATGGGCTCAGTTGCTGGCAGCGCATAGCGTTAAACGCTCTGCGCTGCAGCAGACAATACTTGCGTCAGGCTAGGGTCACAACACAAGTGTGACCCTAGCCCTCAGGGGCCCGTTGGGCCCCCTCCAAGCAGTCGGGCCCCGGCACTTGCCCGGGTACGCCGGGTGCTGACGCCGGCCCTGTGTACATACACGGTGTTCCAAATTATTATGCAAATGTTCTTTTTCTCTGATTTTCCTAAATGGTCAGTGCAAATGACAGTCAGTGTAATAAAAGTCATCACCCGTTAGAGTATACATCGAATTTTATTGAAGAAACCTCCCAATGATAACAGTATAATCTTAAAAATTAAAAAAAATCTCTAAATGCACTGTTCCAAATTATTACGCACAGTAGAGTTTCTAAAAATTTGATATGTTTTAAAGAACTGAAAATGCTCATTTGTTGAATTTGCAGCATTAGGAGGTCACATTCACTGAAATAAAAAGCTAAAACATCCTAACAGGCCAAGTTACATGTTAACATAGGAACCATTCTTTGATCTCACCTTCACAATTCTTGCATCCATTGAACTTGAGTTTCTGCTTGTATTTCTTTGCATGATGTCAGAATAGCCTCCCAGAGCTGCTGTTTTGATGTGAACTGCCTCCCACCCTCATAGATCTTTTGCTTGATTATACTCCAAAGGTTCTCTATAGGGTTGAGGTCAGGGCAAGATGGTGGCCACACCATGAGTTTATCTCCTTTTATGCACATAGCAGCCAATGACACAGAGGTATTCTTTGCAGCACCAGATGGTGCGTTGTCATGCATGAAGATGATTTTGCTCCTGAAGGCACGTTTTCTGCTTTTTGTACCATGGAAGAAAGTTCTGTCAGAAACTTTATATACTTTGCAGAGGTCATTTTCACACCTTCAGGAACCTTAAAGGGGCCTACCAGCTGTTTCCCCATGATTCCAACCCAAAACATGACTCCTCCGCCTCCTTGCTGACGTCGCAGCCTTGTTGGAACATGGTGGACATCCACCAACCATCCACTACTCCATCCATCTGGACCTTACAGGGTTGCTCGGCACTCACCAGTAAACAAGACTGTTTGAAAATTAGTCTTCATGTATGTCTGGTCCCACTTCAACCGTTTCTGCTTGTGAGCACTGTTTAGCAGTGGCCGAATAGTAGGTTTATGCACCACAGCAAGCCTTTGAAGGATCCTACACCTTGAGGTTCGAGGGACTCCAGAGGCACCAGCAGCTTCAAATATCTGTTTGTTGGTTTATAAGGCTTTTTTTAGCAGCTGCTCTCTTAATCCGATGAACTTGCCTGGCAGAAACCTTCCTCATTCTGCCTTTATCTGCACAACCACGTCTGTGTTCAGAATCAGCTACAAATCTCTTCACAGTACGATGATCACGCTTAAGTTTTCGTGAAATATCTAATGTTTTTATCCCTTGGTCAAGGCATTGTACTATTTGTTGCTTTTTGGCAGCAGAGAGATCCTTTTTCTTTCCCATGTTACTTGAAAACTGTGGACTACTCAATATAGTGGAACACCCAGTTTTCCTTTTATTGGGCTCACCCGCCAAACTAATTATCACAGGTATCTGAGATTGATTTCAGTGATTCAAAGAACCCTGAGACACAAGCCATCAGTGGGTTTCATTGAAAAAAAATAAAAATAAAACCCTATGACACTTAAAACCAATTTGCATAATAATTTGGAAAACAGTGTATGTCTCAATCAGACAATATAGAAGTGACCATGTGTGTGGACACATACCCATGTCTACATGCAGCAATCTGGACAGGGAAACACACAATTACCATACAGTGTGTTGGAAACTGCCACACATATGTAGTGTACCTGTGTACACAATGGTGCAGGGACCATCAAATAACATTGTTGTCTCACACCTCAGAGCACACCCTAAAATGCTATGTGATACGGTGGTCAGCTCAAAATAAAAGAATCACACACGTTTGTCTGATCAGAAACAAATATATTAGGAGTGTGGCCACACAAAAACAACAACAAACACACAACAAAAAAACAAGTGTTGTCATCACACAAGTAACATATTACATAAATGAAATAGTCCATAATTCTGCCATAACTTAGAAATGAATGTTTGTGAATCAAAAACATAAAAATAACCACACATTGGACAGTGTGAACCCATCACACACCCCTCACATCTGGTGGTCCTGCCAGGCCACCATCCCAGGGCCATTGAAATACAAGCAGTAGCTGTCTCTGCTGCTCCTGGCATCCTGCTAATATCGGCCCTGGCCAACGGCTGGAGTGGCGCTATGCCAGGATCGTTAGCACGCCACTCACCTGGTATGAGTTCCCCAGTTGTGGAGTCCACACTATCCACATAACTTGCTGGCGTGTATGATTGAGTATCCCTATGATGCAGAAAGTTATGCAGCACACAACACGCCATCACTACCATTTTGATAGATTCCAGTTTCATATTTAAAGCACTATGAAACACACGGAATCTAGTGGCCATGATCCCGAATGCATTTTCAACCACACGACGTGCCCGGGATAGTCGGTAATTGAAAAGGCATTGCTCAGGGGTCAGAGTCCTCTGGGGATATGGCCGTAGTAGGTTTACGTGAAGTGCGAAGGCCTCATCCCCCACAAAGGCATAGTTGAGATGTTCAGTGGTGTCATCATTTGGGGGTAAGTTCAGCCGCCCGCTCACAAGGTTTCGACCAAAGGAGGTCTGGGCCAAAACCCCCCCATCAGGCACACGCCCGTTCATCCCCATATCAACAAGGAGGAACTCATAGTTGGCATTGACGAGGGCCATGAGGACCACACTGAAATAACCTTTGTAGTTAAAATAATATGACCCGCTG
The DNA here is from genome assembly GCA_033576535.1 of Allobates femoralis. NCBI lineage: Eukaryota > Metazoa > Chordata > Amphibia > Anura > Aromobatidae > Allobates > Allobates femoralis. The sequence goes on along the minus strand of JARQOC010000010.1, from coordinate 67,697,682 downwards.
TTGGGGGGGTTGTGTAATCCTTACATGCTTGCCATCCAATGCCCCCCCCCCGCAGTTTGGGAATTGCCACCTCTCCTGGAAGCCAGTGGCAACTTCCAACCATTCCACGGGGGTTGTTGGAAACCGCAGATAGGTTGGCAAGAGACACCTCACAATGGCCTCACACGTCTCAGGGATTAGGCGGTTCAGCAGTGGGCGTGAGACTGCAGCAGAATACTGCAGGTCAGTCATCGTGCGCATTGTTGCCAAGAAACGCAGAGTCACAGCCAACCGCTCCTTGGCTGGAACAGCTCGACGCATTACAGTGTCCTCACGGGCAATATGTGGTGTACCCAAGTACAAGAGGAATTTGAAAGAGTCCCCTGACATCCTGAGATAGTTCCTGAAGTTCTGCGGATTCCTGTCCTCCAGCTGACGGACAAGGCCCATGTGACTCAGATGGCGCCTTTGCAGGAGCCAATCCTGAGACCACACACGCCATCATCTACGCCTCCGCAGTCTTTCAGTCCTCTCATCCATCAACAAGGCATCCTCAACCATGGACACAGCCACTACTGCCATTGCGGAACGATGCATGACGTCCTATCTCTGTTAGCCTGGGTCTGCGAATGAAAAAGGAAAAATAACAAGTATACGCACATGGAGGCCTAATAACAACAACATTCATCAACTAGCACATGTACATAGTCGTGTCATACCCCTCCAATACACATTTACATGGTTGGCCTGTTACGTTACACACCATCTAATGCTTGTCGACCTTGCTTATTGTAAACACTACAGTATAACATTTCACATAACACATACTACACATATGTGAACCCATACTACTCTTCATGTACAGCCCTGACATTATGTGCATCCCCAAAGGCAGTACAAGACCAAGATGTGTCCCATGGCTGCCAACAATCAGTATGTATGTAAATTAAAAGTATTTTGCACGCCACAAAAACACTGAATTGGGTCAACTACATTACACAGCACAAGAGGGTAATGCTTGCAGATGCATTATTGTGTCTTCATCTAACTGACAGATGTACAATCCACAAGGCTGCATGTCCTGGAATCAGTTAGCATGCAATGTGTGTGGCCAACCGGTGCTCCGACATTTCCTGCCATTTGGATATAGTCCATATTTAACCTTACCAACACTCTTCTTGTCAAGACCGTGTTACCCACACAAAATGTATGATCACTGACTACACACAAAACAGCATGTGGCAACCACCCACACCGTACCGAATATGTAGCACAGTGGGTGAATGGCCCAGGAGCTCCTGGTGCTCATTAGCGCAAAGTCTCCATGCAGGAATATTTACAACACGCAGTTAAGATGCCAGACGGTATGTACTGATTTTTTAAATTTTGTAATAGGATGTATGCACTTGAAAAAGGTCATTGCGACCGAAACGTCGTGCTGTCATGTGGATGGAATAAATATGGATCTTTGAAATATACTGGCTGGTGAGGCGCTGTTCTTCCTTTTATCTTTGGTATGTACTGATGACTCTGGCTCGTCTTCATATCTTCTTTCTGTATGGGCTGCGATTTGCACTCACTCTTCTACCATGTGGTAATGTTGTCGGTGTTAGCTCATACTACGTATGTGTCCTAATGGGCCATGTAGCGTTCATAGGTGCTATCAGCATCCCCTTAATGGCTTATTCATCAGAATGTACATTACTAGAGTAAACATAATTTATGTTGCGGCCCACACAATTGATGCATATACGTATAAAGGGCATGTGCTCCTAAAGTATTTGAACCCCAATCATGGTTCAGTTTGTTTTAAATTATGCATCATACATACAAGAATGTCCATTGCCTGTGAGCCTTTGCTAAAGTAACCTGAAGTTCACATTATCCTCCTCCATTGCCATACAGGCCTATGTAGCGACTGTAGTGGCATTTAGCTTAATGTGTGTTTTGTACCCTGGGTCCGGTGTTTAATGTGTAACAGATATTTGTGGTAGCCAATTGATGTGTGCACAGGACCACATGTAGTCCTGTTTGCACACATGAAACAACATGATACATACATGTGTGTGTGTTCATGTCATACTTTTCATTTTACAGATGGCAGAGAACCAGGATTTCATCCGGGCCTTCATAGCCCAGTAACAGGAGCTAGAGTGCTTGTGGTGGACCACATCACCTGATTACAAGAACCATCAGGTGAAGGGAGTGGTGTATGACCAGCTCATCACCCTCTCCCAGCAGCACCACCCTAGGGAGAGGGTGAATAAGGAGTTTGTGCTCAAGAAGATCAGGAACCTGCGCACAGTGTATAAGAGGGAGCTGAATGAAGTCGAAAGATCTACGCGGTCCGGGAGTGAAATGGGGGAGGTGTATGTGACGCGCTTGTGGTACTTTAACCTCCTGCATTTCCTCCGGGACCAACATCTCCCTCTGCCTACACTGTGCAGCAGGGACCTAGCACACTCCTCCTCCGCCACTCTCCAAAACCCGGCTCTGCCACAAGAGGTACTTCCTAATGTCTTTGTGTCATCACACTCTTCAATGGTGGTTGGATACACTTGTGTTGTGTTTAACTTGACAAACATATCAGCGTGTGGTGTTTGGCACAGTGCACAGTATGTTTAGGAGTTGAGGCACCCATTAGTGACATCGGAAAGATTGTGTGCTAGTGTGAACACATATGCATGTCCATGGTGGTTACATAGGTGAGTAGAGTAATCACTGGGTCATGTTACACATAGCCGTTGGCGACGGTCCCCCAACAACATCTGGGGAGATTGTGAAGCCTGATCCCAGTGCCGCCATGCAGAACCCTCGGCCCAGTGAGAGTGTGAGGCATAGAAGATCTTTGCCACCCCTACCCAGCTGGGCGATTGGGCTAAGAGGGTGCTGCTGAACATGGAGCGTATCCCTTGCACTGGGATTGGGCAGCTAGTTAGTGAGCGGGTGCCCCGGCGGGGCCATCAACAACGTATGGAGCTTGAGAGGGGAATCTACCTGGAGGCGTCAAAGAATGGGACACTGAACTCACAGACCATCTTGGCTCAGCCCCCCCAGCACCCGTCAGTGTCCCATCAGGCGCCACCGCTGGCTATGTTTGTGCCTGGACTTAATCCTGAGGTGCCGAGGGATCCTGGAAGACCTTTCCCTCGGCATCGACCACACCCACTTCCCGCAAGAGATGTGGGTGAAGCAGCCACGTCAGATCCTGCAGCTGCATGTCAACACTATTGGGGACCCTACCACCAATCATGAAGTGCTAGTTTTGTTTTGCCCAGTGTTTTGTTTGGGGAGAGGGCCAATTTTTGGCTATATTTTTGTGGTGTTGTAAAAATAAAATTTTGGACACAAATAATTCTCTCTGTTATTAGCCATTGAATAATGGGTAATTCTTCGCCACAATGTACCAGTGTTTTGAAGGGAAAAGACAGATGTCTCACACGTATTGCACGCCCATACACATTACTACATGGTGAGGTATATGAATGATGTTACATTTTGTAATTCATGTGGGCCATTCACAGGTTAAGGGAGATGTTACGTACAAAATCCACGGGTCAAGCAATTGCAAACACAACCACGGGGCAAAGTGTATTATTTAGGGCTTGTGCATTGTTTAACTGTGGTGTACACATAGGTTTGGTCACTAGGCGGCATGAAGCCAACATGACCATTGGGTATATGTGACTGCAGACAGCCAGTGTGTTGTCTTTTTCCTGTGTGTATTTTGAGGGATGCACAACAGATATGTTCGTTTTGGGGACCCAAGACAGACACTTCACTCCTTTTTGGGTGCTACATGGTGTTTAACATATACTTTGTTACAATGAAGTAGTGTCATTATGGCAAATAACACAAACACAACATATTGTGGGATTGTTGCAACTATTATTTTGCAACATCCCTTGTTTTGTTTTTTTCCGTGTGCCTAAAGGCGTAACTTTTTTTTTTTTTGTGGTATTTTTGTGGCAAACGTATAAGGCCAGAGCGTAACACAGGGTTTGTCTCCCCTTTAATGTGGACACATTGTGTCCCTAACATAAAAACAAGCTGTGGAACAAGACACTAATATTGGCCCCCAGGCCCATGGCCTTGCTGGTGCTGAAGGCCCTCTGAATCATGGCACCAAGCAGCTGTAGCTGTGCCGTGGCCTGACGAAGCTGGCGGTGGGCCTCTTGGTGGGCCTGCATCAGGTCACTCAATGATGGAACACCTATAGTGATAAAAGAAAGCCATCATTCTAAAAATCTACCACATGTGTGTTGGTGTTTTTTTTTGGTGTGACACAACATAACTTACCCACTACAGCAGAGCCACCATTCTCCGGGGGGAGGGAGAGTGGCTTAGGGACCAACCCAGGGCTCGAGCTATTGTGCCTACACAGAGAGAATAGCACAACATAGATGTGATGTATGTATTATTTGACACATTGGTGATGCAAAAACAAACATCACAAGAAATTTTTGTAGGCTTTGCACACTTACCAGACAGAGCCAAGCCAGCATGCTCAATGGGGGACTCTGTGGGTGATGGGGTGTCTGGAAGCATCACTGAGTCTAAGCCAGAGGGTGAGGCCGGCAGTGAGGCTGCTTGGGTTTGTGCAGGGGAGGCCGGTGTTGAGGGCGATCTTGACCCTGCTTGGGCTGGTGAAGGGCAAGCCGGTGGGGAGGCCTCAGCTTGCTCATCAGCATCTGTTGGTTAAAAAGGGAGCATTATTGTGGCATGTATGAAGTGATATGTACATACACTGATGTGTGGCTAATGGCCTTTGTGTACCTATGACATCATGTGGCTGACATTTGAAGCTGGGGTACAAGAGGACTGCCAGATCATCTGCACAATGGTAGCAAAGTCATATATGTATGTGTAGAAAGAATCAAGGTGTCCTTGGCACGCAGCAAACACAGGTTTGTAATGTTGCCAAACTATGTTGTTGGGCCACACAATAGGGTCAGGAAGGTTTTTCCACAGCACTTTTGGCCATTCCCTTTACCATACACATGGGCCGACAAGCACAGCCCCACACTGACAGGATGTTTGGCAACATATAGGAATGCATCATTTCTTAGTGGACCACAACATGTTAACAGCATGACGTTACAGTGAGTGTGTGTTTGGTTGGCACAAAGGCGCACAACCAGGGAGTTATGGGGCATAGACTTATGTGTCCAATAACCAGAAGGTTATGTGCTGCAAGATGTAAGGGTTGTGGGACAATGTGACATTTTGTGTGCTGTGGTCCATGACACCACTGACAATGTGCACATGCTGACTTCAAGGTTGGAGTCACACCTATGTGTGTTGTTAGTGAATTGGACACAACAATCTTGAGTGTAAACTTCTCCGTCCGCAAAGGAGTCACCCACACACGGTGGATGATCACAGTGAACGCAACGGCATCACATAATATGTAAACCGCAACGCTCATACGTCGCACATGGCCACACATATGTGGCCTATTATTGCAAGAAGTGTCTCGACTTTTGTTAACATTTTAATATTTGTGCGACGTGTGGGGTGGGAGATTATAGCTAGCATCAATGAGGCCTTCTTATACTGACATGGCACTTTTGGCCAGTACTGTATGATTTTGGCGACGCTATGTTTGTGAGGTCGTCAATAGATGCCTTAAACGTCATCATGAATAGTAAAGGAGGTGTTAGACAATGATTGGCCTTGTATACATGCATTTTTGCAACATTGAGGAGATGCAGAAGTCAATGAATAAAGTGGCGTACGCACAGATAATCTAATATGGCTCCTTTACCAGGGCCATCCAATCGGCATACAATACTAGCCACCAATCGACGTAGATGGGGCGCGGAAAACACAACCCACAGGCACGCCAACGGGCTTGCTTGTGCAACCTGCGAAATCGCAAACAAGATCGTAGTTGCGCCGTCACACAGCACGATCATGGCATATCGCATATGCAATATTGTACGGTTGAAGGGCTTGCACAATCTTCTTGCAATATCGTAGCTGCAATTTTTTCCCGTCGCATTGCCCTGTTACACCACAGAATGCACCAACGATATAAACTGCAACGACCACACCACGTGACTTTTTGTCGATGTTGCATTGCGATATCACGACATGTAACGGTACCCTGTCAGCTATCCTGGTATATACAGGTGCATCTTAAAAAATTAGATTATCAAAAAGTTAATTTAGTTCAATAATTCGATGCATAAAGTGAAACGCATATATTATACTAGTAATAGGCCCGATGCTATCGCATCGGGAGTGCGGTGAAGTGAAGAGGTGCCATAGAAACAGCCCCTGCCCCAGTCCTGCCCTCTGCCCCAGTCCTGCCCTCTGCCCCAGTCCTGCCCTCTGCCCCAGTCCTGCCCTCTGCCCAGTCCCGCCCTCTGCCCCAGTCCCGCCCTCTGCCCCAGTCCCGCCCTCTGCCCCAGTCCCGCCCTCTGCCCTCAACCCCAGTCCTGCCCTCTGCCCTCAGCCCCAGCCCCAGTCCTGCCCTCTGCCCTCAGCCCCAGTCCTGCCATCAGCCCCAGTCCTGCCCTCTGCCCTCAGCCCAAGTCCTGCTCTCAGCCCCAGTCCTGCCCTCTGCCCTCTGCCCCAGTCCTGCCCTCTGCCCTGCCCTCTGCCCTCAGCCCCAGTCCTGCCCTCTGCCCTCAGCCCCAGTCCTGCCCTCAGCCCCAGTTCTGCTCTCAGCCCCAGTCCTGCCCTCTGCCCTCAGCCCCAGTCCTGCTCTCAGCCCCAGTCCTGCCCTCTGCCCCAGTCCTGCCCTCTGCCCTGCCCTCTGCCCTCAGCCCCAGTCCTGCCCTCAGCCCCAGTTCTGCTCTCAGCCCCAGTTCTGCCCTCAGCCCCAGTCCTGCCCTCTGCCCTCAGCCCCAGTCCTGCCCTCAGCCCCAGTCCTGCCCTCAGCCCCAGTTCTGCTCTCAGCCCCAGTTCTGCTCTCAGCCCCAGTCCTGCCCTCTGCTCTCAGCCCCAGTCCTGCCCTCTGCTCTCAGCCCCAGTCCTGCCCTCTGCTCTCAGCCCCAGTCCTGCCCTCTGCCCTCAGCCCCAGTCCTGCCCTCAGCCCCAGTCCTGCCCTCAGCCCCAGTCCTGCCCTCAGCCCCAGTCCTGCCCTCAGCCCCAGTCCTGCCCTCTGCCCTCAGCCCCAGTCCTGCCCTCTGCCCTCAGCCCCAGTCCTGCCCTCAGCCCCAGTCCTGCCCTCAGCCCCAGTCCTGCCCTCTGCCCTCAGCCCCAGTCCTGCCCTCAGCCCCAGTCCTGCTCTCAGCCCCAGTCCTGCCCTCAGCCCCAGTCCTGCCCTCAGCCCTCAGCCCCAGTCCTGCCCTCAGCCCCAGTCCTGCTCTCAGCCCCAGTCCTGCCCTCTGCCCTCAGCCCCAGTCCTGCCCTCAGCCCCAGTCCTGCCCTCAGCCCCAGTCCTGCTCTCAGCCCCAGTCCTGCTCTCAGCCCCAGTTCTGCTCTCAGCCCCAGTCCTGCCCTCTGCTCTCAGCCCCAGTCCTGCTCTCAGCCCCAGTCCTGCTCTCAGCCCCAGTCCTGCTCTCAGCCCCAGTCCTGCCCTCTGCTCTCAGCCCCAGTCCTGCCCTCTGCTCTCAGCCCCTGTTGTCCCCCTACCCGGTGTTGTTATGATTGCAGGCTGCAGGCTCCACCATGCACTCAGAGATTGTGTGTAAGGCGGGTCACATCACAGGGCGCGCTGATGTGACGTCACACAGGGCTGTCACATGACCCGCCTTACACAGATTCTCTGCGTGGTGGAGCCTGCAATGATAAGAACACCGGGTAGGGGGATAACAGAGCGGCGAGGGGGGAGGACGGAGCGGCGTTTGAGGAGGAAGAGCGAGCAGTGGGGAGAGCGGGTGGCGGCAGCGCTACTGGCCGCCTTGGGTGTTCCAATATGGCGGCCAGTACTTTCGGTGGCGCAGATGCCGCTCATCTCCTGGCTCACCGGGAGCCTGCGGGAGCCACCGGGAGCCTGGCGGAAGACGGCGGGGGCTCGGGGAGAGGTGAGGATTTTTTTTTTTTTTACTGTAGAGCGGCTGCGGCTCGTGATGACGCTGCGCGTCATCACTCGCAGTGCCGCTAAGGAGTCTGGGATTCGGCGACAACGCCCGAATTCCCAACTCCAGATTATACAAGTAGATAGAGTCATTACACACAGAGGGATCTATTTCATGTGTTTATTTATGTAAATGTTGATAATTATGGCTTACAGCCAATAAAAACTGAAAGGTCACCATCTCAAAAAATTAAAATAGGGAGGATGAAGGGTTAAACACCACGCTGCCGTATTCAACGAGACATCAAAGGGTGAATATAATATTGGTTTATTAATCAACGGCAATATGATATTGAAGCACTAATTGAGTATTCCCCTTTGATGTCTCACGGAATACGGCAGTGCAGTGTTCATCCTCCCTACTTTATATGCACCATGCTGGGGACTGCAGCAGCTGTGATCAGCTTTTATAGAGGTTGTGACTCTCACAACCACACAAGGTGAAGCCTCTGATACCTATTTAGGTCATATTTTATCTCTCAAGGTTAAACACACCAACTTATCTGTCCAACTTCTGAACAATTTACTGGTTGCAGTGAAATCATGGACACATTGCTCCATTTTGTGGCTGTGTACAAATGGAACAATGTGTCCATGATTTCACTGCAACCAGTAAGTTGTTCAGAAGTTGGACAGATAAGTTGGTGTGTGTAAAGTGGCCATCAGACCCTTCATCCTCCCTACTTTAATATTCTGAGATAATGACCTTAATCATAATCATCAACATTAACAGATATAAACACATGAAATAGATCCCTCTGTGTGTAATGACTTTATATAATATATGCGTTTCATTTTATGTATTGAATTACTGAAATAAATTAACCTTTTCATGATATTCTAATTCATTGAGATGCACCTGTATATTCCCCGTTCTTCATTGAATAAATAAAAAAATCCCATACTCACCTGATCCAGGATCCTGAAGGGTTCAGCGTGGGCAGATTATCACCATATACGGGGACTCTGACTTCCTGTGAGGGCACCGACTCTTCGGCCATGAGTGCTCCGTGAACCGCACCCTCTGCAAATTCTAAACTTTTTACTGCCCTAATCTGATCCCTCAACGCACAAAGTTCTCTTTTGCCCTGTACTCAAGAGCAGATTGGCACACTGCAAGTGACATTGATTGCACTGCTTGTGACGGGACACCCACATCTTGTCAGCCTCAATGAATAGAGCAGCCTGTAGCATATAAGTCAGTGATTGGTAGGGGACAAAGCCCCTTAGTCCCTTTACGACATAGGATCAAACTGTATCAGTTCAAAGTAATGCTTGTCAAAGATCAAGTGGCACTAGACAAAAAGTCAGTTTAAAGACTTTTATGCAAAATCAAAGATGCTCTTTTTTTGTTACTTTTTTGTTCCTTTTTTAGAGCAAAAAGTTACAAAATCTTATAAAATGTTGCATGCAACTCTAATGTTTGTGCAAAAATTTACTGTCACTCCAGAAGAGAGCTGCACTAAATTTTGCAACTTCTTAAAGGGAACCTGTCACCTGGATCTAAGCCCCTACACTATCACTACCTGTCCCTGCACCTTCCTAGCTGCTCCCTATCTATCCCTCTCTGAGCTAAATCCGCACTATAAAACTGCAGAAAAATAACTTATAACTTACAGAAGTCCCTGAGGCTGGGGACTGAGAAGGCGGGCCCAGGCTCCATTCAGCCCCTCCTCCATGCAGCAGCACACTCCCCGCTGGGCGGCGTTATTCTTTCTTCATCGCCGCCTCCTCCATTTGGAATCTGTGCTTTACACCTATCATGCTGTGGTGATGCGACCTCGATGTGTCCCCTGACTGAGACACAGCATATGGGAGATTGTATCTTCTGCTCAGTAGCAGCACACACAGGGTGAGCTGCTACTGGAGCTAAGTGCTGATTGAAATCACTGACGCCCAGGTGTGCGGGTGAATAGGAGATGATATGTGCTGCCCTGGGCTGTGGGGAGGGGGTGGAGTGTGTCAGGACAGCAGCAGGAGCTGCTGGGATTGTATGAGGTTCTACTCGGCTGTGCCCCGGTGTAAGAGGCCAGACTAACCCCCCCGACCAGAATATACTCGGGGTTAAAGTGGCCTAGGCCAGATTATACCCCTCCGTATACCACAGCAACTGTAGATCAGGGCTCCAAGCAACACATGGGGGCCCGAGGCAGCACAAAGTGGCCCCAGGCAGCAGAAAGTGGCCCTACGCAACATACAGGGGCCCCAGGCAGTGCTAGGGCCCCAGGCAGTGCACAGGGCCCCAGGCAGCACAAAGTGGCCCCAAGCAGCACACAGGGGCCCCAGGCAGTACTAGGGGCCACAAGCTACACACAGGATCCCAGGCTACACACAGGGGCCCCATGCAGCATACAAGGACCCCAGGCAGTGCACGGGGCCCCAGGGAGTGCACGGGGCCCCAGGGAGTGCACGGGGCCCCAGGCAGTGCACAGGCCCCAGGCAGCACAAAGTGGCCCCAGGCAGCACAAAGTGGCCCCAGGCAACATACAGGGGCCTCAGGCAGTACCAGGGGCCCCAGGCAGCACAAAGTGGCCACAGGCAATATACAGGGGCCCCAGGCAGTGGGCCACTTTGTGCTGCCTGGGGCCCCTGTGTGCTGCCTCTGGCCCCCATGCGCTGCCTGGGACCCCTTTATACTGCCTGGGGCCCTTGTATGCTGCATGGGGCCCCTGTATGTAGCCTGGGACCCTGTGTGTAGCCTGGGGCCCCTGTATGTTGCCTGGGGCCCCTGTATGTTGCCTGGGGCCACTTTGTGCTGCCTGGGGCCACTTTGTGCTGCCTGGGGCCCCGTGCACTGCCTGGGGCCCCGTGCACTCCCTGGGGCCCCGTGCACTGCCTGGGGTCCTTGTATGCTGCATGGGGCCCCTGTGTGTAGCCTGGGATCCTGTGTGTAGCTTGTGGCCCCTAGTACTGCCTGGGGCCCCTGTGTGCTGCTTGGGGCCACTTTGTGCTGCCTGGGGCCCTGTGCACTGCCTGGGGCCCCTAGCACTGCCTGGGGCCCTAGCACTGCCTGGGGCCCTAGCACTGCCTTGGGCCCCTGTATGTTGCGTAGGGCCACTTTCTGCTGCCTGGGGCCACTTTGTGCTGCCTCGGGCCCCCATGTGTTGCTTGGAGCCCTGATCTACAGCTGCTGTGGTATACGGAGGGGTATAATCTGGCCTAGGCCACTTTAACCCCGAGTATATTCTGGTCGGGGGGGTTAGTCTAGCCTGTTACACCGGGGCACAGCCGAGTAGAACCTCATACAATCCCAGCAGCTCCTGCTGCTGTCCTGACACACTCCACCCCCTCCCCACAGCCCAGGGCAGCTCATATCATCTCCTATTCACCCGCACACCTGGGGGTCAGTGATTTCAATCAGCACTTAGCTCCAGTAGCAGCTCACCCTGTGTGTGCTGCTACCGAGCAGAAGATACAATCTCCCATATGCTGTGTCTCAGTCAGGGGACACATCGAGGTCGCATCACCACAGCATGATAGGTGTAAAGCAGGCGGGAGATTCCAAATGGAGGAGGCGGCGATGAAGAAAGAATAACGCCGCCCAGCGGGGAGTGTGCTGCTGCAAGGAGGAGGGGCTGAATGGAGCCTGGCGCCGCCTTCTCAGTCCACAGCCTCAGGGACTTCTGTAAGTTATAAGTTATTTTTCTGCAGTTTTATAGGGTGGATTTAGCTCAGAGAGGGATAGATAGGGAGCAGCTAGGAAGGTGCAGGGACAGGTAGTGTTAGTGTAGGGGCTTAGATCCAGGTGACAGGTTCCCTTTAAGAAGACGCAAACGTTGAATCATCCACAAACATCTAGATGACAAAATCAGCCCCACATTGGCGAATAACCAAAAAAATAGACAATTAAGAAACAGACCTCCATATAGGCTCAACTCAAATGAAAAAATTGAAACAAAAAAAACAGCATGTGGCACTCGCTGATTTCAGTTTAATTAAATACAGTTTTACTTAATTAATACAGTATTAATCAATTATTCAGGGCTCAACCACAGTAGCTGAGTGTTGCTAATTATGTAGGTACAACCTGTGTGCTCCTTCATAAGGCAGCTCCAACACTATTCGGCCACTGGGTGTTTAACACACCGCATATTGCTGCATTTTGTAAGGATCTGTTTTTGGTGCAAAAACTGCACCAAGACCGGATCCTCACAGAGCGCAGCCTTCTGTGTGTGAATGCTACTGCATTTTTCGCCTGCGCTTACTCACTTCGCTGCGCTCCCCCGGTGACCGCCAGTAATCTCTCCTCATCCCAGAGGCCTCTAGGACCCTGCACCACCACTTGACAAGGTGACGTCGCTTGGTCACATGGTGCTGCCCAAGGTCCGTTACAGGTCCTATAGCGTCGGGATGAGGTGAGATCAGCAAGGGAGGGCGGTGAGGTGAGTAAAGGCTCAATGAAATGACGCTACAATAATTGACATGTCAATTCTTTTTACAGACCTGCTTTTGAGCCCAAAAGAGGGTCAGTAAAAAACGTAGCATCTGAATGCCAAATAGTGAAATGCATTGACTTAGCTAGGACAGATAACGTCAATGCATTTCGCTGCATTCCACTGCATTGGCAGATCTGTACAAAGCGGATTAATAGCGCAGCAATAGTGCAGCAATAGCGCAGCGGGGGGACGCAGCCTTAGGCTTTCGGTGTGATCGAGAGAACAAATCCAATCATAGAAAAAAAAAGAAAGATACTGAGCGCCTCACACTATGACATAAAAAAATTGAATAGACATTTATTTGACCTGAAGAAGGGAGCTGTCAGGTCCTGAAACAAGTAGTCGAAATAAACTTCCATTCATTGTTTATGTCAATTGGTCTGCGGCGCTCATTGTTTTACATTTTTTTGCTTTGAATTTGATAAAATAGTGAATTCTCTATACCTCCTGTTCAACCCAGATGGGCATGTGAGTGCTGAAGCCAATCATGGGCTTCAGTGGTGATCAATGCATGTCACGCTGGACTAAGGGAATGTCCAGTTACCGTGTGTGACAGTGGCGCATGGAACAATGATGTCTAGTGCACTAAACAAAACAGATGGTGAAACACCGGGGGGAACAAATACAGCAGAGGGCCCTGCTCATAGGGAACGGGGAAGAAGTGACCTCCTGCATGCACCTGCAGCTGTGCCCTGATTTCCCTACCATCCCTATATGGGTTCTTTCAACCTGTTGCCAAGCAGGATACCTAGTCCCTCACTGGCCCTGATGTTAGCCATCGATAAGGAAATGGCTGGCAGGGGCCTTAGTCCCAACCACTGCAATAACAACAACAAGAGGGAAGGAGAGACAGACAAGGGAACAACAATCAACTGCACGCCTGCTGCCATTCTCCTTGGCAGCAGACGGCTTCGCAGTCGTCCGCTCTCCAGAGAACTTCCTTCACCTCAGGAAGTTTGGCCAGGAATTAGTTCAATCACCAGCAAAAGGATGCTGGAACAATGTGATCATATAATATAAAGGGGATGGGAGTGATCACAGAGAAGCCACACCTTGGCAAGAACTAGCTAGTTTGCTAGCAACAGAATCTGACATTAATTCCTGAACTGCCAAATCAAAGAAACACTTTTAATATGAAGTCTCAATACAGGAGTGAGACACAGGTCCCAAAACTGTCACAAGTCTCCAAAGTAAAAGAGACCATCGTGACAATGTGTTACCACTTCGGCCAATGATGGACTGCACAGGTCATGTGTTTGGCTCTGTGCTTCTTGCTCGGATGAGATGGACATGTAACTGCTGTGATATGCAAATTTGCTCTCCTAGCAAAGATCATTTCTTCATAGGTGAAGGGTGATAAATACTAAAGTTAACACTTCACGACATTGGACGTATGGGTACGACCAAGGCAACCTCCCCCCTTTAATTACAGCTGATGCGCAGAGCTTGCATCAGACCCCACATATCAGTTGATATGATCAGCCAACATGTTCACTTAAGGGCCGTATGGACCAGCGATCAATTCGGCACTGTTAATCCTTTTGTTCGCGTTGTCAAGCACTGACAGTGCATCTAAAGCACCGCGGCAGAGATCACTCTATTCTCTGCTGGCATCGGTGACCCCGTGATGGGATCACGGGACCTCGATGCGTAGCTGTGACAGTGTGGGGTCAGCTGATGACTCCGGATGCTGTCATGAGTCACTTCCTGCCAGCGATGCCTGAGCAGCGTCATTGACAAAATGTGATCATTTATGCTGTGCAGAGGGATGGTGAAGCATCTCTCTGCATAATACAACTGATCGCCTGTGCAGTGCTGAGGCGCCCTAGGGGGCCATGTACAATAAAGGAAAACTAGGAAAACAAAATTTTATAAAATATGAATAAAAAAACATACATAACAGTTCAAATCACCCCCCTGTTGCCCTATTGAAAATAAAACTATTTAAAAATAAAAATACACATATTTGCTATCGCCGCGTTCAGAAATGTCCGATCTATCAAAATATAAAATCAATTAATCAGCTCTGTAAACTGCGTAACAGAAAAAAAAAGTAAAAATGCCAAAATTACGTTTTTTTGGTCGCTGCAACATTGAAATAAAATGCAAGAACAGGTGATCAAAACTTTGCATTTACCCCAAAATGGTATAATTAGAAACATCAGCTCAAGACGCAAAAAATAAGCCATTACACAGCACCAGATCCTGAAAAATGAGAACGTTTCGAAAATCTCGGAAAATGGCACCAGAACAATTCTCTTTCTTTAAAAACTACTACATTTTTTTCACCACTTAGACAATAGTAAAAGTAACATGTTTGGTATCTACGAACTCATACCAACCGGAAGCATCATACCAACACATCAGTGTTACCATATAGTACTGACCCTAGACATCATACCGACACGTCAGTGTTACCACATAGTACTGACCCTAGACATCATACCGACACGTCAGTGTTACCATATAGTACTGACCCTAGGCATCATACTGACACATCAGTGTTACCATATAGTACCAACCCGAGGCAACGTACCGACATGTAAGTGTTACCATATAGTACTGACCCGAGACATCATACCGACACGTCAGTGTTACCATATAGTACTGACCCTAGACATCATACCGACACGTCAGTGTTACCACATAGTACTGACCCTAGACATCATACCGACACGTCAGTGTTACCATATAGTACTGACCCTAGGCATCATACTGACACGTCAGTGTTACCATATAGTACCAACCCGAGGCAACGTACCGACATGTAAGTGTTACCATATAGTACTGACCCGAGACATCATACCGACACGTCAGTGTTACCATATAGTACTGATTTGAGGCATTATACCGACACGTCAGTGTTACCATATAGTACTGACCCGAGACATCATACCGACACGTCAGTGTTACCATATAGTACTGATTTGAGACATTATACCGACACGTCAGTGATACCATATAGTACTGACCCCAGACATTATACCGACATGTCAGTGTTACCCTATAGTACTGACCCGAGACATCATACTGACACATCAATGTTACCATATAGTACTGACCTGAGGCATCATACCAACATGTCAGTGTTACCATATAGTACTGATTTGAGGCATCATACTGACACGTCAGTGTTACCATATAGTACTGACCCCAGACACCATACCGACACGTCAGTGTTACCATATAGTACTGACCTGAGGCATCATACTGACACGTCAGTGTTACCATATAGTACTGACCCGAGGCCTCATACTGACACGTCAGTGTTACCATATAGTACTGAACCGAGACATCATACCATTATGTCAGTGATACCATATAGTACCTACCCCAGACATCATACCGACACATCAATGTTACCATATAGTACTGACCCAAGGCATCATACCGACACATCAGTGTTACCATATAGTACTGACCCGAGGCATCATACCGACACATCAGTGTTACCATATAGTACTGACCCGAGACATCATACCGACACATCAGTGTTACCATATAGTACTGACCCAGACATCATACTGACACATCAGTGTTACCATATAGTACTGACCCGAGACATCATACCGACATCAGTGTTACCATATGGTACTGACCCGAGGCATCATACCGACACATCAGTGTTACCATATAGTACTGACCCGAGGCATCATACCGACACATCAGTGTTACCATATAGTACTGACCCGAGACATCATACCGACACATCAGTGTTACCATACAGTGAACGTAATGAAATAAAAAAAAAATTGGGTAATTGCATTTTTTTTGCAATTTCACCGCACTTGAATTTTTTCCTGTTTTCCTGTATACTACATGATAAAATAAATGATATCATTCAAAAGTATATATCATCCACAAGAAACAAGCCCCCATATGTCTATATTGACAGAAAAATAGAGCTATGGCTCTTGGAAGAAAGGGAGGGAAAATGAAAGGGCAAAAAAGTCAAGGTCGTGAAGGAATGAATACATTTTAACTAGATAAAGGTAAAAAACTGAAAAATAGAACAGCACAACCTTAAAAATCCTGAACAACAGTGTCCAGCTGTAACAATATAAAAAGTGAAAAATCAGGCAGCACACAAAAAATTGTGGTGAAAAAAGGACTTTTTGATGAGCCCTTTGGTGGCGCCCCCAAGGGCTCATTAATAAGTCCTTTTATCACCACAATTTTTTGTGTGCTGCCTGATTTTTCACTTTTTAGATAAAGGTAAGTGATAAAATAGTAAGTGTGCATAAAGGCAACACATAGATAGAGGTCTGGCTTGCCCCTCCCCCCAGAGGGTTAAGAATTTAAAGCATTACCGCCGGTTACATTTTTTTATTTAATAATAATGTAAAGCAAGTGATTTTAATAACCTTTTGAATATATTTCATTGGAAAATTCTGTTTGAAAACCATTCATAAACCTTCCACAAGGTGTCCCCACTATACTGTGTGTGTGAAGCTGACATGTTTATTATCACTCAGATCTGTCTTCAGTGAAAGCAGGGCATGCAACCATATCATGTAAAGGGGCGTGGCCTACACTGCTATCTGCAGCTCACGAGGAAACAATGTATCAGATTAGCTCAGCCTACAGCACAGTTGTAAGGCTGGCTTCACATTGCGATTTTTTTCTGTCCGTGGGGATTCTACTTTTTGCAGGACACCATCGGAGGTGACCTCCGGATGCCATTTTTGTGTCCGAGTCTGTGATTTTCACGTATCCGGACACAGAAAGGCCGAGCCTGCAATGTGCAGGCAAGCCGGGCACTTTCACTCCCGCAATGTATGTATATACATTGCGGGAGTGAACCAAGGGTTAAATAAAAAATTTAAAAAAAGATCCTCACCTCTCCCGATCAGATGATGTGGTCATATGGAGCATCAGCTGATCAGGTTGCCATGCAACACCAGGTCCTTAAACCCCGAGAGCTAGACGGTGCGGGACACACACGCCGGAGAGGTGAGAATGTTTTTTTTACATTTTTAACCCTTTATTTACTTGATTTCACTTCCGCAATGTATGTATATACATTGCAGAAGTGAAATTAAAGGGGAACAGAGCAGTTTTAGTGTACTGAGCATGCTCAGTACTCTAAAATTAGGTCTGGGAAACGATCCAATGTTTTCCCAGACCCGTGCTCCATCGGCCCCCATGTTATTTGCCGCGGATCGTGTCGGATCCGATTCAGTCTTATTCGGTCCGCTTTGCCCAAAATCAGAGCAGTCTCCGATTTTTGGTACAGCAAAAAAATCGGACACAATCGGATCCAACACAAATCGGATGCCATTAAGGGCAGATCCGATCCGTTGCCCAAAGGGATACATGGGGGCTAAATTGGATCCTGGCTGTCCTTTTTACATTGGACAGCCACGGATCCCCAAAAATCGTAATGTGAAAGCAGCCTAAGCAATGTCAGGATCAGTGCAAACTCCTCAGATGTTTGTGCCAAGGAAAGATCTGTCTTCTGGCTCCACACAGCTCAGTCACAATCTCTGTTAACCCTATGTCTGCTGGCTCCCCACACATCTCACTGTCAGTCTGCTCTCAGAAGCTGTGAAAATACCCACACATTGCTCCCTATAAGCTGCTGGCACGCCCACACAGCCATAAAATGCAGTTTTTAAAAGAGCACAAAAAATGTGAGAAAATAAGTCATATGGCAAAAAAAGCATCATCTTAGCTGCTATGTGACCCATCATTAACAACCACTGCAGTATTTATTTTTTTTTTTCAATGAAATGACATTTACACTTTAAGTAAAAATTCTGGTATTACACCATGGAGCTATTTGGCATGCCCAAACCAAAAGAGTTTTGCACTTTATAAAGAGTCAGGTTAGTGTTAGTAGTTCTTTTATGCTTGATCATAAAGTTCTCATACTGGTAACAAGTCAGAATTTGGCCTTCACTTATAGACAAGAAGTCTGTGTTCTAGGTCATTCTTTTCAAAGCATTCATGCAGCTGACCAGGGAATATGCAAAGCACTAGACATACAGCGATGCTTAAACGTTTGTGAATCTTTCAAATTTTCCATGTTTCTACATAAATTTGACCTAAAACTACATCAGATTTGCACACACGTGCTAAGGGTATGTGCCCACAGGACGTTTTTCCAGCGTTTGTGCTGCGGTTTCTTCATGCCTTTTACCGTTGGTTTTATGGTAATTTTTGCTAATTTGTTCCTGCCGTTTGGATTCCCAGCAAAACCAATGTGTTTCACAGAAACGCTGTGCCCACACATTGGTTTTGCAAGTGTCAAATCCCTGCGGTTTTGCTGAGGATGGGAGAGAATTGACATGTTCTATTTTTCCTCTGGTTTTGCTGCAGACAATGGCAAAACCGCTGGAAAAACGCAGCACAAAAAACGCACGAAAAACGCGATAAAACCGCAGGACCTGGACGCAGCAAATCTCCTGGCAAGGACTCTAGGATCCTTGACACCAGGAATGGTTTTGCTGCGTTCAGGACTGCTGTAAAAACGTCCTGTGGGCACATACCCCAAAAGTAGATGACGAAAACCACATTAAACAAATGAGTAAAAATATTACACTATGTTTTGTTCTAGTATAACAATCTCATATTACATGTCTGTAAGGATACCTTTACACATCGCAACATTGCATGCAAATTCACTTGCAACTTACTGGTTGCAGTGAAATCATGGACACATTGTTATATTCTGTTGCCGTGTACAAATGTAACAATGTGTCCATGATTTCACTGCAACCAGTAAGTTGCAAGTGAAATTGCATGCAATGTTGCGACGTGTGAAGGTACCCTTAGTGGCAAAAATATGTGAACCTTTAGGATTAGCAAATAATTGTAAGGTAAAATTATAGCCTGGTGTTAAAACTAATGGGATGACAATCACGTGTGAGTAGGGGACCTGTTTCAAGATTCTATCAAGAATTGATCTTCACAATTCCTCGCTGTGGAAGTGTATCATGTCCCAAAGAAATTGTCTGAGGACCTCAAAAGAGTGGTTGATATTCATAAGGCTATGAAAAGGTAATAAAACCATTTCTAAAGAGGGCACATGGTCTGAAATGTGAAAGAACATCTATTTTCACTTGAGCAAATACATGGTATCAGTATTTATTCTGTTTAAAGTGCATGTATCCAATTTAATGATTATGACAACACAACCTTTTTCAATGCGTGTCATAGGTTATTGTTCTTAATTTGGCCAGTTGACTAATGTCTCATTTTGTTTGTTGACTCATGAGAAGTGGATCATTGTTTCTTATCAGACTGCTTGGAGCTTGAATGAAAGAAAAAGGGGGGAGGGAACAGGAGGCGCAATAGTGCCTTATCACTTAGACACTTTATAGTACGGTGGTATAAAGGAACCACTCACCTATTTCAGTTGTGCGACCCACAACTGGTATACAGACATGTAGTGTTATATCCGGATGGCTGCTGCTGGACTCCCACCGACCACTTGCACGTGGAATCACACAGTAAAAAATGGGAAAGGAAACGGTGTTCACCAGTCCGCGCTGCCAGGATCCACTTATTCCAGGGAAGAAACTCACGATCAGATGTGATATGATCAAAAACCTTTTATTGCATCCAACGCGTTTCAACGCCTTTCCTGGCGTCTTCCTCAGGGAGCTTGCATTGTCTCAGTTTGTGAATTCCTAATTGAATGTAAATTACCTCAACTCCTCTGTCTACATCACTCAGATGAGAGATATGCAGTCGGATTGAAATGCCAACCAATAGGAGAACAGCCTTATCCCACCAATCCTGTAAGTACACAATATACCCTGAGCCTAAGGCTCAGGATATAAAAAGGACTGCTTCAGTCACCACTGGGATATATGGTATGTGGCTTCACTCTAGGAGCTTCATTTCCGACTGGAGGAGCATCAGAACTGGAGTATATTCTGAAGGAATTCAGCCTAGGATTCTAGGATTCGGCTGGAAGATCATAGACTACTTAAGAAACCCAGGTTGGGACAATTCGGTCAGCCGGCTACATACTTCGCTGTGCTCAGTCAGCTTCTTAAGCTTGCCACTATTCCTTTCTCAGTGGGTGCTCGCCAAAAGCAGGGTGCTGCTGGATTGGGGTAGTTGCCCTGGAAACCCTGAAGGAATGAATATTTTAATACTTGATAAACCAGCGGAGGGGTGAGACTCTGTTGCCTTTTATATTGTGTGTTCTTGCTGAATTTGTGTTATATGCCTTTGACTGTTGGTGATTCAATAAAGTCTAACCATTGTGTGGTTCCCTCACCTTGTGTTGTCTGAAGGTTGCCTCAAGTTTGACCTGTGTTGTCTGAGTAGTGTTCTGCCCACGGTTAAAGGGAACCTGGCCCCACAAACTGACCCCCCCCCCCGCACTGTCCCTGCACCCCCTTTTATCATTTCTAGCCATCCCTTTTGCAGAAAAAATCGATTTTGTAAAGTAGAGAAGAGGTTAAATTTACCTCATCCTGTGTGAGTTCTCTGTTTCTGAATAAGTCTCAAAGGCGGGCCTGTCTGCTGCTCCCTTGTAATTATGCACGCCCCTTTCAGCTTGCTGCAGTGCTGAGAGCCTGGCCATGTCATGAAAGGGGCAAGGCTACAGATATGACACAATTTTAGCCCCGCCCCTTGCATGATGCGGCCAGGCTCTCAGCACTGCAGCAAGCTGAGAGGGGCGTGCATAATTACAAGGGAGCAGCAGCAGACAGGCATGCCTTTTGAGTCTTATTCAGAAACAGAGAACTCACACAGGACGAGGTAAATATAACCTCTTCTCTACTTTACAAAATCGATTTTTTTCTGCAAAAGGGATGGCTAAAAATGATAAGGGGGGTGCAGGGACAGGTGGAAGGAGACTGCTAGGGTGTGTATGTTTCCTCCATTTTCATGCCTCAGTTCACCCTTTCTGCAGAAATAGTGATTGGTGGAAAAATTGAGACTACTCCGTTTTTTGTGGATAATGGAGCAGGAGTCAATTTGGTGGATTCTCGCTTCACTCAGAGCCATTGTCTCAATTATAGTGCACTAGCAAGATCCATTTTGGTGCTTGTCATTGACTCTGCTCCTCTCAGATAGAATAGTTTGACCAAAGTTGTACACAAAGAGTTCCTGTTGTGCTACATGTTGGAGGGTCTGCCTACTCCCATCGTTTTGGACCTTCCCTGGTTGAAAAACCACAATCCGGTCATGGATCGGCGGTCCAGAGAAATAGTCATTTGGAGCAAGTTTTGTGAAGACAATTGCCTGGGTACTATTGTTTCTGCCGTCTTTGTTAAACCTACTCCTACCTCACTGGTGGAAGTGGCTAAGGTGCTACTGGAGAATAGGGATGAGTCTATTCCCACACCCCAGGTTAATATTAGGCCTTGTCCGCCTAGGAAAGCTGGTCAGAGGAGGGTGGTCTCTCCCACTAAGTACCCTGAGGGTTAGGGTACCGTTACACATCGCAACATTGCTTGCAATTTCACTTGCAATTTGCTGGTTGCAGTGAAATCATGGACACACTGTTACATTTGTACACGGCAACAAAATAGAACAATGTGTCCAAGATTTCACTGCAACCAGCAAATTGCAAGTGAAATTGCATGCAATGTTGTGACATGTAACGGTACCCTGAGTTTTATGACACAGGGGGACTCCTCTGTCGTCTATCCTTTTAGTAGAATACCTTTGTCCAGCAAATGTACAGGGTGGACCATTTATACGGATGCACCTAAATAAAATGGGAATGGTTGGCGATATCAGCTTTCTGTTTGTGGCACATTAGTATATGGGAGGGAAAAAACTTTTCAGATGGGTGGTGACCATGGCAGCCATTTTGGATCCAACAAACTTATTGAGAATTTCATAAGAAAAAGCAATGGTGTGCTTGGTTTTAACGTAACTTTATTCTTTCATGAGTTATTTACAAGTTTATGACCACTTTTAAAATGTGTTCAAAGTGCTGCCCATTGTGTTGGATTGTCAGCGCAATTCTCTTCTCCCACTCTTCACACACTGATAGCAACACTGCAGAAGAAATGCAGCACAGGCTTCCAGGATCTGTTGTTTCAGATGCTGCACATCTCGTATCTTCACAGCATAGACAATTGCCTTCAGATGAGGGATGAGGTAAACCTTTTTGTGAATGGTGAAGTTAACAAACAAAACTAGCGCTGTTGGTTTGACACTAACCCACAATGGATAGATCCCTCCAAGACTGTTGCAACACAAAAATTGATGGTATGGTGTGGTATATGGGGTACAAAGATAGTGGGGCCATTCTTCATCAATGGAAACCTCAATGCCCCTGGATATCTGAATCATGTAACAATTTCAGATATCCAGTGGCATTGAGGCTCCCCGGACAACCGGTACAGTCACCCAACAGACCGTAACCAACAGACACACAAGGGTTGTTTCCTTTACCTGTACTTAAGCCGTACATGCCTAGGTACAGTCCACAGATTTTGTTAGGAATCCGGGTAGCCTGGAAGGAAGTTAAGGATCTCCTCACCTGGCGAGTTCTGAGGCCTCCCTTATGAGCTCCTCTCTACTGATCCTGGCTGCCTGTAGCTAAGCTGTGACCCTGTTCTCTGGTTACAAGTCTATCACCAGTATGGCAGGCAGCTCGAGCCCTTCCTGGGTGTCTCTCCTCTGGCCAATCTCCCTGAGCTCTTCACGCTACTGCGCCTCCAGGTGCTTTGGTGGCCGGGAGACTTGGAATAACCCGCCCTCCGGTTTTGCCTGTTGGGCTTGGAGCACCCTCGCAACCTCAGACACCGGTGTCCGGTTCTGGCACTCCGCTCAGGGGTGAACCGTTAACAGGCTCCTCTCCTCACCTCAGACCCTCTCCTACGGGTCCCTCACACTGGCTGGTGTTTATCATCGGACAAGCCTGACGCCGATCCAGTCCGCAGGATGACTTCCCCAGTCCACCTAGGAACTGGACTGACTAACCCCACCCCCAGTCCAGAATTTATAGGGGAGCTCCCCTGAACTCAGGTTTCAGAGCTCCCCCTTCTGGTCTGGAGTCAGGGAGGTGTTGAGTGCTGTGGGTTTACCTGGTGTGGATACCCTATCTTGCTTACAGGCATGACCCTACTCCCCGAGGGAGAAAAGGCCATCGTGGCAACCGGACTCTGGGGTGCCACAGTAGGCTTTTACCTCAGTATTTGTAGCCAAAACCAGGATTAGAACAAACAAGGAAAAGTATAATAGAAACACGTCACCACTTTACTCCTGGTTTTGGCTACAAATCCTGAAGTAAAAAAATTCACCAAAAACTCAATGTGTGCACGAAGCCTTAGTCTAAGACAAAAACAGGAGTGGGTGATAAATACAGAAGTGGTGACATGTATTTATTATACTTTTCCTCTGATTGTTTCACTCCTGGTTTTGGCTACAAATTCTGAGGTAAAAACTCACCAAATAATGTGTAAACGTGGCCTGGCAAATACTGAGGTAAAAACCGTACTAAATTCTCAATGTGTGCACGTGGTCACATGGGCATACCCAGGATCAAGACTAGGGGAAGAAGCCATGGTCATTCCCCCCTCCTGTGGTACTCTGACGCACCGGCCGGAACGTCATATCTGGCCCGGTGCATTGTGGGGGCTGATTACATGTTTGGCTGGGCTCCAGCGCATGCGCAGTGCGCATATTTTGACGCTGGGCCAAACACGTGATCAGCCCCCACAATGCACCAGGCTAGATATGACGTTCCGGACGCATGTCAAAGTACCACAGGAGGTGGAAATTTCAAAAAGAGGTGGAAACAACAAAACGAATGCTGATACCCAGCGATGGGGTAGGTGTGAATTTAGCCTCTTTGCTGCCTAAGGCGAACGTCAAAGCAGCGCCTCCCCTTTCCCCCCCAAGTTTAAAGGGAACCTTTCACCCCAAATAAGCTTTCTAACCTATTAATACCTGTCCCTGCAGCCTTACAATACATTCTAACACATCCCTGACTCATCTTTTTTACTAATATACAAGTACAGTAATGTAGTTAGGAAACTTACAAAATTCTTGTCACAGGGGCGTTCCTCTAAGGCATTTTGACCGGTAGGCGAGTCCCCTTGTGCCGCGCTACCCCAGCCTCGCCGCTGTAATACGCCCTAATGGGCGTCATTATACAAATACAGAGCGCGGGCACGATTTCAATATCGCGCCCGCAACGTCACTGCTGTGACGCGGTCATGTGACGCCGGGACGTGTCACTTCCGTTCGCAGGGCTTACAGGCAGACTTTGAGCATGCACACATTGCATGATGAAGTCTGCCTGTGTGCGACTGGAAGTGACGCGTGATCCCGGCATCACGACCGCGTCGCAGCGGTGATGTTGCGGGTGCAATATCATCGTTACATGAGCTCTGTGTGCGGAGGTGCTGAGAGCCTGGGGGGCAGAGAGGTGTCGCGCTCACCCCAGAAGAGAGACTACCTTATAGCACTGAGGGACCACCAGAGAAAGAGACACCCAGTAAGAGAGAGAGAGAGACAGAAACACCTAAAGAGACTTGACTGCACTGTCCCGGTTCTGGAGACAACGCTGAACCGGAGGTTGGCAAGGGAAGCACCCAGCGGCCGTGCTGAAACAACCGAGTAAAAGTAACAGAACTACAGCTGTGGTGTGTGAGACTTTCTTTAGCGGTGACCACCAGTTGCATGAGACACCGGGGTGCTAATGACCTAAGGTACAAACTAACTTGACCCAAGGTACAAACTAAACCCTCCTTCCAGCTGCCCTGGGGACTGCGCTACACCTGCAGGGAGCGAAGCCATCCAAGCTGCCGGTCATCGTCCCCAGAGGCTCTGAAGCAGCGGCGGCCACCCATGGCAGCGCACCGCAGGTGGTGTCACGAATACCCCTTTTCCCTGTCTTCCCCGTCAATCCCCCCCCTTTATTAAATAACATCGCCAGAGTCACGGGACCGGGTCTCGGCCCCAGTCTGTCCTCATGAAAAGAACCGAGAGTGAAGAACAACTACTACCCTGTTCCCGAGTACCCCCGACACTGGAGTGGGCGTGTCACATAGAAATCATGGGACCTCATCAGGGGCTGGCTGGCACATTTTGGCATGGGGAGCAATGACTGAGCGGTGGCCCTGAAGTTGTGACAGCTTTTCTTTAGCCTGATTATCTCTGGCTGCTACATTAAAGTAGCACAGGTAACATTTGCAGCTCTAGGATTAATCTGCAGATAAATAGCATTTTAACCTTGGTTAGCTGACTTACAGGAAAAGTGTTCAGTGAGAAAATGACATTTTATTCCCCTTGATGCCACTCACTTCCTGTCATAGGTTCAAAGCAAGGAGCTGTTACAGTCACCGCTCACTATAAAGTGAGAGTGCAGTAATAACTGCCTAATACATTTGTATTGGAGGGACATGTGTGGCACTTGTGTTTTCATCGCGATTCGGCACTTCTGGCACTTCAGGCACTGGACAAATACCGCTACTAACTGCAGTTTTAAGATAAGCCAGAAGTGCCAGATCGCGATGAAAACGAAACTGACGCACATGTCCGAAACTCCTATACAAATGCATTGCACAGAATAGAAAAAGAAAATGTATCCCTAAAACCCCCATCGGTACAGAAACACAGTACAACTACCCTCATCAGTACAGAAATCCATAATCAGAACCACCAACAGTACATAAAGAGAGCATCACAACACCCATTAGTACAGAAATACATGACAAGACCCAAACGCAGTACAGAAATACATCCCCATAGTAACCAATAGTTGAATACATCACCAGGACCACCATTAGAATATGAATAAATCAACAGGACCATCATTAGTACATAAACGATCAGAACCGCCATCAGTACATGACTAAATCACCAGGACCACTATTTGTATATGAATTTGAGAACCAGGACTACTATCAGTACCTAGTACAGCAATTGTAATGTCAGGGCAGACCTGTATATATTTGTACTGCATGAACCTCCAACTGCCAACATGTTCCTAATAATGGTAAGAAAATACAGGGATTTGTTGTCATCGGTCATCAGACTGCAGATCATACAGGAACCTCAGTACTGATGAGATGCAGGCAGGATCACAAAAAACATTTACATCCAGGTACCTTGTAGGTGACATTGTGGCACCCTGCTCACACAGGAAACCACAGATCTCTCTAATGCACAGCTGGGTTTCCACAGCAGGTACCTACTACAAACAACATCTTCCACCTCGGCACAGTAGGCGGAGCCCAACTTGATGCCCTTAGGCAAGATCCCCTATATATACTGCTGCTGGGGAGGAGCTAGTCAGAGTGTGCAGATGCTAGGAGAGCTGCAAGGACGTCCTGGTGGTTGGTGCTGTGATTAGGCCCTAACCAGTGACCCGGAGTGGCCCTTCTATGTCCCACAAGCCTAAGTGGGATTGAAGGCAGGGAGCTCAGAAAAGAAAAGGGAGCGAGGAACTTGAGAGAGTTCGTCCCAGGAGAAACGCCGGACATTGGGGATCCGCACTTGTGGGAAACTATAGGCCCACAAAAAACCCCGTTGCACTGCTAAAGCTTCAGCTACCCGGTCTCCCAGATGGGTCAAGAGAGAAAGCCAGCCACAGCAGGCCAGCCACAGTGTCCAGAGAGGGTCATCCCGGAGACCGCACAGGAGGAGAGAGAGACAGGCAAAGGAAGAGAGTGGAGGCAAGTCAGGCTACAGCAGGCTGTGCTTCAGAAACTACACAAAGCAGAGGAGGTCTTATACCCACTTGCTGCAGGAACCCACTGTGCAGCCCCTTCACATGTCAGTACCCTGGATCGTTTACCTGCTCAATACCAGTAAAAGATAAAAGAGACTTGGCTGTGCACGTGTATCCTTATTCTCCACTCCCAGCACCCCTCATAGACCGTACCAACGCTCCCCGCACGATCCCAGCTCCACTCCAAGCTGCCCCCTTCTCACTACGCTGCCCCGGAGGTCTCGGTCCTGCCTGCGGACGACCACACCATCTCGGCCGCAATCCCATCGGCCACCGGAGGACTGTGGCGGCGCTGGTGCACATCACCAGACACTGCAGGTGGCGTCACGACAACTACTAACATTATACATAATCCCCTGTAAATAAATCCCCTTTTCAAAGATAGGCCCAGGACACGGGGTCAGGCGCGGCTGCCATTCCCCGTGACACAGCAGTTAACCCTTTGCCGCTTGACACCCGAGTACCCCAAAGCCTGGGCTCGACAACATCTTCTCTGGTTGGAATAATTATCTTTCTCTTTCTTCATCTCGTCCAGACGCCATGATGACTCTTCATATTTACAGCTCGTCTCTGCAGACTTCCATCTTCTCCAGTCTTCAGCAGGACGTCCCGACATGATGCCTTTAAAAATAACAGAATTATTATAATGCTCCTGAATAAAAAAAAATCTGCCCTACAAGATGCCCCTGAATAAACATGATTTATGCACTGTCCCTCTTATGGGACATGCTCTCCACACTGTCCTCTCATACTGTGTCCCCCTATACTGCCCAGTCTCTATAATATGCCCCCTCATCACACTCCCCCACCTCAGCATTCTGTCCTTTCATTGCTGCACTGTTACGCTATCCTCTCACGCAGTCCCCTCTTTTCTACCCCTATGATGTCTCCTATATTTGCTCAGTCACTCTCCCTATTATCTCCATATATGCAGACAGTGCCCCCTGCCCACCCCACAGATATGACACTTTATAAAAAATACAATTACATACAGTGCTTTTTTTGTAAAAGAAAATTTACCAGCACTGAGGCTTCGGGGGTTCAGTGCTGTCAGGCACCAGTGGCTTGAGGAGCGGGGCGGGGGGTGGGGGGGGTGCTGTCAGGTGCCGGCTGCTTAAGGAGAGGGGGGGGGAAATTGCTGTCGGGCACCGGCCGCGATTGAGGGGGGGTCTGCTCTCAGGCGACATGATTAAGAGGAGGGGGCAAGGGGGCTGTCGGGCGGCCAGGACAATACAATAAACCAGCAGCACGGATAGGTGCCAGATCAATAAGTGCTCATAGAATTCTATGGAAAGTCAAGAGCAATGAATACAGGACTGGATTCCAGCACACATATCTGGTATAGGGATCTTGCCCTGCCCATTTATTGTTTTTTTTTGGTCATTTTTATAGTTCTGTCTAGACTTTCCATATACCGGTAATTCTATGAGCACTAACTGCTCTGCCACCTGATTATAAGACGCACCCCCAAATTTGGTGAAGGCAAAGAGAAAAAAGTAATTTTTAATGTTAAATGGGGTCCGACTTATAATGCCAGTGTCCAGCTAACAAATCATATAGCGTATATGTCCCTCATCCTGGTACATTGTCCCTCATCCTGGGATATAGCCCCCATCCTTAAATTAGCCCCCTTAATCTGGATATGACCCCCTTATATTGGATATAGCCCCCTTATGCTGGCACACATCCTCCAGTGATGCCACTATCATCCCCATACTGTGAATTCCTCTACACATACAGTATGAAGACCCTACTGTGCCCCCTTCAACTACCCCAGTACAGTATGATCCCCAACTATGACCCACACACAGCCCTCCATGTAGTGTAATGGAACCAAACACAGCCCTCAAAGAGCCCTCCAAGTATTATCATGCCCCCACAGAGCCCTCCAAATATAATGGTCCATATAGTATAATTGCCTCCATATAGTATAATGCACCCCCGTAGTCCTCCATATATTATAATGCACCCCATAGTACTCCATACAGCATAATGCACCCCTCCATACGACACCAAAACATGTAATACACACCTCCATAGGACTCCCATCACATATAATGCACCCCCTTAGGATTCCATCACATATATATAATGCACCCCCATAGTACTCCATCACATATAATGCACCCCTAAAGTCTTCCATCATTTATAATACACCCCCACAGTCTTCCATCATATATAATGCAACCCCATAGTCTTCCATGATATATAATGCCTACCCATAGACATTGTTTCCCATCAGTGGACACATTGATTAAAAAAAAATATAAATATATATATGTAGAAAAATATAGAGCAGCACTTGTTCCCTAATAAGGGTGGTGCAAATCAGTCCAGGGCTAGTTCCTTCACCCCCTTATACAGACCAAAAATGACTGCAGCACTCCATAAATGATGTATTTCACCTTTAATGGCCTTCAGGCATCATAGTGGTGGACGTTTCGGTGGAAGAAGGTCTGAGGACCGAAACGTCCACCACTATGATGCCTGAAGGCCATTATAGGCGAAATACATCGTTTATGGAGTGCTGCAGTCATTTTTGGTCTATATATATAGACCAGTAAATGGACCACAGCACTCAGGTTACAAAGTTATTGCCTTTATTGGCCTTCAGGTAATGTACGGACGTGTCGGTCCTCAGACCTTCTTCCAGCTGGAAGAAGGTCTGAGGACCGAAACGTCCGTACATTACCTGAAGGCCAATAAAGGCAATAACATTGTAACCTGAGTGCTGCGGTCCATTTACTGGTCTGTATACTAATAGAGTGCCTGAACTCACTCTGGACTGAATTGCACCATCCATATCTGGAAAAAAGTGCTGCTTCTCCCTCTTCGTATATATATATATAAATACTCACCTGTCCTCATACTTCCTCTCTGCTCACAGCTCCGGTCTCCACAGCGCGTCTTGTCTGCCGCTCTGCAGGACCCTGGCGCTCAGTGATGACGTCATCGCTGCCCGACATCCTGATCTGCAGAGCGGCAGCCAGCAGGGGGACCAGCTACACTACAGGAGCGGGAAACGCATCTGATTCTGTGGGGAACCCGCGCTAGCAGCAGCCCGAGGCAACCTGTTCAGGTGGCCCAGGGGCGTAACTAGAACTGGCAGGGCCCCATAGCAAACTTTTGAACGGGGCCCCCTCCAAGACACCCCCCCAATGACACGCCCCTCCAAGACATGCCCACAATGACACGCCCCTTCAAGACACACCCCCTTACAGGCCCCAGCAGTATATACAGCAGCCCCAGTGGTATACAGCAGCCTCCCCAGTGGTATATACAGGCCTCAGCCATATTACAGCAGCCCCAGTGGTATACAGCAGCCTCCCCAGTGGTATATACAGGCCCCAGCAGTATTACAGCAGCCTCCCCAGTGGTATATACAGGCCCCAGCAGTATTACAGCAGCCCCAGTGGTATACAGCAGCCTCCCCAGTGGTATATACAGGCCCCAGCAGTATTACAGCAGCCTCCCCAGTGGTATATACAGGCCCCAGCCGTATTACAGCAGCCCCAGTGGTATACAGCAGCCTCCCCAGTGGTATATACAGGCCCCAGAAGTATTACAGCAGCCTCCCCAGTGGTATATACAGGCCCCAGCAGTATTACAGCAGCCCCAGTGGTATACAGCAGCCTCCCCAGTGGTATATACAGGCCCCAGCAGTATTACAGCAGCCTCCCCAGTGGTATATACAGGCCCCAGCAGTATTACAGCAGCCCCAGTGGTATACAGCAGCCTCCCCAGTGGTATATACAGGCCCCAGCAGTATTACAGCAGCCCCAGTGGTATATACAGGCCCCTGGTGGTGGTATATACAGGCCCCTGGTGGTGGTATACAGGGCCCCTGGTGGTGGTATATACAGGCCCCTGGTGGTGGTATATACAGGCCCCTGGTGGTGGTATATACAGGCCCCTGGTGGTGGTATATACAGGCCCCTGGTGGTGGTATATACAGGCCCCTGGTGGTGGTATATACAGGCCCCTGGTGGTGGTATACAGGGCCCCTGGTGGTGGTATATACAGGCCCCTGGTGGTGGTATATACAGGCCCCTGGTGGTGGTATATACAGGCCCCTGGTGGTGGTATACAGGGCCCATGGTGGTGGTATATACAGGCCCCCTCACAGTGTCCCAGCAGCACACACAGACACAGGGTATATACAGGCCCCCCCATGCTGCCGGCTGCTCACTGACACTGTCAATAAATATTGTTATTAGCGGCGCCTCTCACCTCTGGGCTCAGTGCAGCAGCAGCTCCTGCTCCTTCCAATCCTGGCTTGTTGTCTGCTCTGTGTGCTGTAAAGTGACCGGTCACTCGGTCAGTAAGTTAGCAGGACAAGTCAAGGAGGACTCGGAGCGAGGTCACAGGCCGGCCAGGGGGCGGAGATCTGCAGAGAACAAACACACAGCGTCAGGCAGTCAGGCAGCAGGCTACAAACAGGCGGTGGCAGCCCCTTGATCTCTGTGTGCGGCGCCTGCGGCTGCTTTGAATAGGAGCGGCTGCGGCATCCACCTCGCCAGGGGGGGCCCGTCGAGCGCGGCCGTCCCCGGCCGGGCCCCCACCCCCACACCTGACGGCAGGGCCGGCTCCAGGTTTTTGTGGGCCCTGGGCGAAACAGTCTCAGTGGGCCTCTTTAACATAGACCATGATTTTTGAATATAATATAAAAGTTACTGGCTGTGCATAATATAGAGGCTACTGGGTGGGCTGTATATATAATATAGAGGCTGTTTAAGGCTGTATATATAATATGGAGACTGCTGGACTATATATACAATATGGAGACTGCCGGGCTGTATATATAATATAGAA
Source organism: Allobates femoralis (assembly GCA_033576535.1). Taxonomy (NCBI): domain Eukaryota; kingdom Metazoa; phylum Chordata; class Amphibia; order Anura; family Aromobatidae; genus Allobates; species Allobates femoralis. The sequence goes on along the minus strand of JARQOC010000010.1, from coordinate 67,665,767 downwards.
GCTGCCAGCTGTTTATCATATTTGGAGGCTATGCTGGACTGTATATATTATTTGAAGGTTGTGCTAGGCTATATATATATATTATTTGGAGGCTGGGCTGGGCTCTATATATTATTTGGAGGTTGTGCCAGGCTGCATATATTATTTGGAAGCTGTGGCAGCCCAGCAGCATCCTCCAAATAATATATAAAGCCCAGTACAGCTTCCATATTATATACACAGCACAGTCTTCATATATACCCTGGCATAGCCTCTATATACCCCAGTACAGCCTCCATATACAGCCAGCACAGCCTCTATATACCCCAGCACAGCCTCTATATACCCCAGTACAGCCTCTATATACCCCAGTACAGCCTCCATATACCCCAACAAAGCCTCCATGTACAGCCAGCACAGCCTCCATATACCTCAGTACAGCCTCTATATACCCCCAGGGCAGCCTCTATATACCCCAGCAAAGCCTCCATATACAGCCAGCCCAGCCTTCATTATCCCAGCACAGTCTCAATATACCCCAGCACAGCCTCCATATACAGCCAGCGCAGCCTCTATATATCCCAGCACAGCCTCCATATACTGCTCTCTATACATCTCTCCAGAGATCACATGTACATGTAGCAGAGCTCAACTTGACTTTAAGGCTTATCACTTCTACATTGTAATGAGTAATAATAATGTGTTTGATTAAGCTCAAGTGCTAATGCCAGAAAAGGCTTTTTATGAATCTATCACACTCCAAAGATTATCCCAGGGGATGTTACCAGGTCTCAGTGTGGCACCAACAAGTCACTTTGATATGCCAGGGTACCTAGATACATAGCAAGGAACAAGAGAAGGAAAGTCTAAATTGGACCCTGTGTAACTCACTCAGCTCTACTATTCACACCCTATTAAGATGATGAAAACTTTACAATGGTGACAGCCTGTCACTGACAAGGCACATTATTCTGTGGAAGTTACCCCAGGGCGTACATCATGGGGAAATGGAGATGTAAATAACTCTCCACCAACCCCTGTGCTCTGTCTTCTCATCCTGCAATGTCTTCCCCCTTGTGTTCCCCCTTTCCCCCGTTTTCTCACCCATGTGCTGTCTCTGGCTGTGTGTCGTCTTCTCCTTCCTGCACTGGCTGCAGGAGATGAGCACCGCCCCGCAGCTGACTGAGGTGAGGTCACAGGTCTCTGTTGCCGGTCTATGAATATTCATAAACCGGAGCAATCCAGAAGCTGGAGAGGAACACGCGCACAGGGAGGGGGGAAGAGAGAAGTTGCTCCAGCCCCAACACATCTGTCGGGTACACTATCCAGCAAGTAGCATGGACAGTGTCCCTGACAAGAGAATGGCCCTCTTATCTGACGCCGGCCCTGCCTGACGGCCACACACAATGACAGGTATGGCAGGCGCAGCCGCCGGTATAGCAGCGGCTGCGTAGCAGGCGCTGGGTCCGGGCCCCCCACAAGCGCCGGGCCCCAAAGCGACTGCTACGGCTGCTATGCCGGTAGTTACGCCACTGAGGTGGCCTCATAATAGGTGCGCCCCCCTCAAGGAGGGATAATGGAGCCGCCAGGCAGGCTTCTGGGGTGGGGGGCAGCTATCCCCCCACCCCTCGCTGAGTACGCCCATGCGTGGTCTTATCGTATCCCCCACTGTTGAACGCAGCCAGAAAAGGGCCTCTGTACAAGAACAGTATATGGGCCCTCTTCATTAAAACATACTGTTTCACCTGCCTGAGGGGTAGAAATAGACTCTGTTTTCCTCTTGGGCCCCTGTACGGCTGCACAGGTAGCACCAATGATATGTCTACCTCTGTCAGGGGCGTAATAACAACAGGTGCAAGTGTGCACCCGGGTGATGGAGCCCCAAAAGTCCCTTCAGCCCATAGAAAATGACTAATGCTAAGATTTGCAATAATTGGGGCCCTGGAGCTTCGAGGTACACCCCTGACCTCCCCAACACATAATATCCACATAAAGAAATGATGTGTTTCCACTGTGTCCTATCAGGTTTGTGTCGTTACATCCCGCCCTGTGGCTTCTGTCAGGAGAGCGCCGGACTCCAGAATTTATAGGCGCACGCCTATGGCAGCCGTGACGTCACACCCCGCCCATTTCCCTCCATGCATAGGAATGTAGGCGTGTCCCCGTGTCGGTGGGCGTGTATGTTCATCCGTGGGCGTGTCCGTGCTGGTGACGTGTACGGTGCCGCTGAGCCGTTTCTTGTCACGTTGTCTGATTGTCGGCGTCACAGGAGACTCCGGACTGTGAGATGTGACGTCTCCTCTGCAGCCGCCGGTGAGTACAGTGTATGCGGGGCACACCGGGGATAGGGGGACCCCAGTGATCATCCTGCTCCATAGTGTCCAGTGTGAGGGCTGACACCTCTGTGTGGCAGGGACGGTCCACACTGTCACATTACACAGGACTGCCGTCACCGGTCACCGTACAGTCATTACACAGGACTGCCGTCACCGTACAGTCATTACACAGGACTGCAGTCACCGTGCAGTCGTTACACAGGACTGCTGTCACCATACAGTCATTACACAGGACTGCCGTCACCGTACAGTCGTTACACAGGACTGCTGTCACTGTACAGTCATTACACAGGACTGCTGTCACTGTACAGTCATTACACAGGACTGCTGTCACTGTACAGTCATTACACAGGACTGCAGTCACCGTGCAGTCATTACACAGGACTGCTGTCACCGTACAGTCATTACACAGGACTGCTGTCACTGTACAGTCATTACACAGGACTGCTGTCACTGTACAGTCATTACACAGGACTGCTGTCACTGTACAGTCATTACACAGGACTGCTGTCACTGTACAGTCATTACACAGGACTGCTGTCACTGTACAGTCATTACACAGGACTGCAGTCACCGTGCAGTCATTACACAGGACTGCAGTCACCGTGCAGTCATTACACAGGACTGCTGTCACCGTGCAGTCGTTACACAGGACTGCTGTCACCGTGCAGTCGTTACACAGGACTGCCGTCACCGTGCAGTCGTTACACAGGACTGCCGTCACCGTGCAGTCGTTACACAGGACTGCCGTCACCGTGCAGTCGTTACACAGGACTGCCGTCACCGTGCAGTCGTTACACAGGACTGCCGTCACCGTGCAGTCGTTACACAGGACTGCCGTCACCGTGCAGTCGTTACACAGGACTGCCGTCACCGTGCAGTCGTTACACAGGACCGCCGTCACCGTGCAGTCATTACACAGGGCTGCCGTCACCGTGCAGTCCTTACACTGCTGGACACAAGTTTACAGAAAATGACAAAACTTCCAATTCACATGGACGCCACATGATGCCTCCAGGCAAAGGGGTAACTTGAAGCTCATGGGTCCTAATGCAAAAGCTCCATCAGGGCCCCTAATTATTGCAAATCTTTAATAACATTAGTCTTTTTCTATAGGCCAAAGGGACTTTTGGGCCCCCTAGGCTCCAGAGCCTTGGTGTGATTGGATTCCCTGCACCCATTGTAGTTAACGCCCTGCATACGTTTACAAAGAGCGTCCAGAAGTTGGGGGCATGACCGGCTTATGTGGTAGGCGTGGCTTGGTGTCCGTGGGCAGGGTCTGGCATTTGAACTAGGGAACAATTGTTAATTTTTAAGTCCACGTGGTCGTGGAGATGATTATAATATAAGTGGGTGTCTGGGGTTAGGACCTCCAGGTGGGGTGGGTGCAGGGGGGCCAGTCACCCGCTTGCATGATCCATTATAGCGCATGGATGGCGCCTCGCCATGCCCACCAACTTAATTGGGTCATGGCCACTAATAGGTTTTTAAGTATGCAAGGGGGTCCCCCGACCCCCAATCCCACCTGCCTGGTGGTCTTACCCCCAGACCCCTACTTTCATTATTATAACCTCATCGATCGCATGGACTTAAAACTGAATACTCGTTGGGTTCTTGGAAGAAACTGCCGTGTCACGCCCACCGATGGTAAACCTGAGCCGCTCACGCCCTGTAACTTCCGGCTACTCTTTGTAAAAGTATGCCGTTACGCCCCTGGCTATAGGTGCTGACTTATACCAGGTGTCCTGTAGATCCATTGGAGCGCGTCATATGATATAATCTGTGGTGCCAGACCCTGCTCTATACCATGCCTTCTGTAGATCTATACTTATTAGTGATGAGAGAGCACCAGGGGCGTAACTACAATAGGTGCAGGGGTTGCGATCGCACCCGGGCCCTGCAGCCTAGGGGGGCCCCAAAAGTCCCTTTGGCCTATAGAAAAAGACTAATACTATTAAAGATTTGCAATAATTGGGGGCCCCATTGGAGCTTTTGCATCGGGGCCCCAGGGCCTGAAGTTACGCCACTGGAGAGCACTACCGTGCTTGGGTGCTCGGTACTTGGACGGACATAACTCAAGTACCAAATATGATGAAAGTCAATGGAGAGCTCAAGAAGATCTTCCAGGGAAATGCTCAAGTTCCCTATTGATATCCATTATACTTGGTACTTGAGTTGAGCCTGTCGGAGTACCAAACTCAGTAGTGCTTGCTCATCACTAGGGATGAGTGAACCTTTTGAAGTCCGGATTTGGCCGATGCAGCCAAACTTATTTTGGTGACGTGTTCGTGACTCTGAACGTCACCTGAACCTCAGTGGATGTCACAGATTGGATCTTCAGCTCTCCGCCCACATAGCCATAAATAAAACACTTCCAGGGGAGCGAAGGCATTTTTTTTTCTTCAAATTAATTTTGGGCACACACTACACCTAACACACTGCATGCGGGTCACATCGGGCCGAGCACCAACTCTACCTGACCATAGCAATGCTCGCTCCAGTGCTTTGCAAACATAAAGCAGCCAAACTCCGAACCTGAACAAGTTTGCCCAAAACCGGGAAATTCTGCGGCCCGAACCTTGAAATGTTCATCACCTCTATTCATCACTAGTGCTTACGTATATACAGGGGCATCTGGGAGGTCTGTGATAGAAACATAGCAGTGATACAATCTCTTTATTGGCTATGCCCCTATTTCCAGACCATGCTGTGTTTTCCAGGCACCATCATTAGATTGAGCATCTCTACATCCTTCAGAAAGCGTCCGGTATATTTGACAAGTCTTCCAGGAGTCTGGTCATTTGTCCCTTTTTCTGCAAGTCTTCCAGTCACTGAGGAGTTGGCAAATCTGCCCTACTTCATAATTAAGGGCGGCTTCACACTATGATTTTCGGGTCTGGGGCTGTCCTGTTTGAACCGGACAGCCCCGGATGCGATTTTGCCCCCTATGGTGCCGGATGGCAGTTATTTTCCATTCGGTTTGGTGTCTGTCCGGCTGGATTTGGTTTATTTAGTTTTTTGCCCCGGACACAAAATTGGAGCATGCAGTATTTTTTGTGTCGGGGCAAAAATCGAGCAAAACCGGATCCTTCCGGATCTGGGGTGATCCGACGCCCATAACATGGGAGCCTATGGGCGCCGGATCGCATCAGATCCGGCAGAAAAACGATCCGGTTCTTGGACGCTGGGTGCTTAATGAGCTGCCGGCTGAAATTTCAGCACCTGGAGAGCTCCCCTCCAGACGCTATGCTGAAATTACAGCACTGGACAGCCGCTGATTCAGGCACAAAACAGGATCGGAGAGCATATTTGCCCTCCGGTTCTGTGTGTCCGGGGCTTCCTGCAAAACACCTGACAGGGAAAAATTCTGATGTGAAGCCGGCCTAAGGGTACCTTTACACACCGCCACTGTGCCTAGCAACAGGTATCCACCGCACGTGCACGCGCACGTTTTTAACGGTGGATACCGATCGCTAATGCCGCATATACACGCCGCCATTGCGTGCTCCACTGAAGGTATCTTTGTTCCCTGGAAGTGCCGATGGGTGCCGCGGCTAACTTCCTGTGGAATACCTTCGCTACTTCACACGCCGCTACCACAAAGGAATATGGGCGTACATATTTTGCGCCGTAAGTACATAGGCGTGACAGAGTTGTGTATTCCGTGATGCACAAGCGTTGATTGGACAACGCAATAGCGTCATGATTGGCCAGCCTGCGCAGGAAGGCTGCCTAATACATGACGCCATTGCAATTGTGGATTGTGAATGGACATCTCTTTAAATATGGCGCCCTGTGAAGGGACAGCCAATGGTTACACAGTAGCCCCCACCAATCATCGCTGATGGGGCGTGGTATCCATGACGCTGTGGCACGCCCCAGGGAATTCACTAGGCGACGCAACATCCATGCCTGTGCCCCGTTTAGACGCCACCACATTGTGCCTTTCTGTTTTTGAGCACGGCTCAGCAACAGGTATTCAAAGCAACTGCTGGACACCGGGAGGAACTGCCTTATTTACACGCCGCCATTTCATAGCAATTTCATAGCAACAGGCACAATTATCCCCAGTGCCCGGCAGTTGCTACCTTCCTGTGGTGGCGTGTAAAGGTACCTTAAGAGTTGTCCAATGTTAAAAAATCTGGGCCACTATATGGATGCTTTTAAAATTTTAAGTTTTTTTTTTCCCACACTCAGAAAAGTGGACCCCAAATGTTTTACTATACCTTAAAGGGGCTGTCCGGGCTTTTTGGATAATTTCTATGAATAGCCCGACTGCAAAATATAGACATTTTCTAATATACATCTTGTCAACATTTTGCATAGTAAGCCATATATTACATATTTGAGGCAGCCATAGAACATCCAGGGGAGTGTTTGTGCTGGAGCTTTCATGTAAATGCAGACTCCAACAAACATGCCCCCTCCCCCAGTCTACAGTATGCCCGGCCACCTAGAGACTACCGTACTACAGGCCCACCACAACCCCTAATGTGACCACCCACGGCCACTGCACACAGCAGTCCCCTGATCCATTGACACAATGTGCTGAATCCGCAGCTGTGAAGTGGATTCGGTACTCTGTCAGTGGAGCAGAGGACCACTGTATGCAATATAGTGTGTGCGCTCACCCTGTGGCCACTGTCAGTGGAGCCAAGGTCCGCAGCCTAGGTCCCTGTGCACAGTGGAGCCCGATGCTCCTCTCTATACCTCCTGTACCATAGAGTGGGGCACAGAGTTGGTGGAGCTGGTCCTCTCTATACTGCAGACGCCAGCTCTGTGCCCCACTTTATGGTACAGGAGGTATAGAGAGGTGCATCGGGCTCCACTGTGCACAGAGACCTGGGCTGCGGACCTTGGCTCCACTGACAGTGGCCACAGGGTGAGCGCACACACTATATTGCATACTGTGGTCGCCTGCTCCACTGACAGTGTACCAAATGTACTTCACAGCTGCTAATTCGGCACATTGTGCCAGTTGAGTCGGGACTGCTGTGTGCAATGGAAGTGGGTGGTGACATTAGGGGCTGGGAAGGACCTGTAGCAGTCTGGGGGTGGCTGGGCAATATGAGGGTGTGTTTGTTGGAGTCTGGGCATAACGTCCAGTTCCCCATTTCTATGCCGGCTTCAACATAAACACACCCCCTGGACATTCCCTGGCTGCCGCAAATATGTAATATCTGGCTTACTATGCAAAATATTGACAGGATGTATATTACAAACTGTCAACATTTTGCAGCCTGGATACACATAGAAATTATCCAATAAGCCCAGACAACCCCTTTAAGGGGGTTGTCTGGTCTTTTGATAAGTCTGCAGTGATTGTATGTGACTGCAGGCTTCTGAACCGTCACGTCCCACACACCGCAGGTTGTCTCAATTCTCCAGTGTCGGCAGCATGAACGAGTGGTCATGTGACTAGAAGGATGTGATTTGCATACATCAGGCCACATTACAAAGAGACGCGCTCAGTCTCATTCCGTTACCTTGCATTGAGAGAGGACAAGCACATCTAGTCGGCATGTGACTGTCTAACCGCAGTTTCCAATATCATGTCCACTGTCTATCTGAAACTCCCACTTTTCCAAAACTGAACTTCTGATGCCACCCTCCACTAACCTTCCTAAATCTGACAGCTCCCTCTCAGTGTGCGGCAGCAGGCTCGCTGTCTGGGTGTTATGTTTTATGCTGATCTTTCATTCACCTATATACAATCTCTCGTCCGCTCTTATCGCCTGCAACTGAAGAACATCTCTACGATAATCTCTACATCTCTCATAGAATCTGCCCCTTCTTCAACATGGAAACAACTAAAACCATCACAGCGGCCCTGATCCACTCCCGCCTTGATTAATGCAATTCTCTATTAATTGGCCTCCCCCTCACTAGACTTTCCTCTCTCCAGTCCATCCTTAATGCAGCAGCCAGGATCACCTATCTAGCTAACCGTTACTCAGACGCTTCTGGTCTATGCCAATCATTGCACTGACTCGCCATACACTATAGGATCCAATTCAAATGACTTGTTCTCACCCACAAAGCTCTTCACAGTTCAGCATCTCCTTACCTCTCCTCCCTCATCTCTGGTTATCACCCCACCCGTTCTCTGCGCTCTGGAAGTGACTTTAGACTAACCTGCATCAATCCGAACCTCCCAGTCCTGGCTCCAAGACTTCTCCCAAGCTGCACCGATTCTCTGGAATGCTTTGCCCTAAGAAATTAGGAATATCCACAACTTGCATAGTTTTAGGCGCTCCCTAAAAACACATCTTGTTAGGGCGGCCTATCATTCTCCCTAATCAGAGCCATTCAGACATAGGTTATCCACTACTTCCTTGAACACGACTGTCAAACTCCATCAGACCCAAAAGCTCTACACAGACTGGCTGGTGGCCACTTACTCCACTCTCATCGATTCCTCATTTCCCCAGGATGGCTGGACATTCATTGCAAACAAGCTCCTGTACTTTTGTATCACCTCCACCTCATTGTAGATTGTAAGCTCTTGCGAACAGGGTGATCATTGTATTTTGCTTTAATTATTGTATTTTCCACAACTGTTTCTTATGACTGTTTGTATATGAATCTCTGATGTATAAAGCGCTGCGGAATATGTTGGCGCTATATAAATAAAGATTATTATTATGATGTGACCCATGTATGCCAATCGCATACTTGCAGCCACGTGCCTGCCTGCTCTTCCTGCCGGGCAATCCTGATCGCATGCAGTGAGGATTCAGACGTTTGCACTCACGTAGTGATATTTAAAGACTGGACAACCCCTTTAAATAACACAGGGTAGGCCCTCAGCCCTCCGGGGTCCAGAGCCTGCCCGCCCTCGCTCCCCAGGTATTTTGGCTGCAGCAGTGATGCCACATGGCGGTGCATATAAAAAAATAAATTACAGACTCTTCCTATTTATTTTCTGATTGTACAATGAATTTTCTGATCATGTGCTCAGACTTATAAGTGTCATTTGTACTTTTCAGGTTTTGGAAAACGCCTTGGTTGGTGGAAGGAAAGAAAGTGCAGGTAATTTGTGCAGGTAATTTCTCTAAACCGTCCAATCAGAAGGCTTAAAAAACTGTGGCAAGAAAAATGTCTTCAAAAGAAAATGAAAACCTGCGTAGCTATGTGTCCACAACAGGGGCGATTAACTAAAGTGTTTATGCCAAAATGCAGACATAAAACACTTTAAATGGGTTATCAAGGACAATTGTACTTTGCATTGTAGTCTTAAAGGGAACCTGTCATCAGGTTTTTGCAATATAATCTGAGAGCAGCATAACATAGGACCAGAGATCCTGTTCCAGCGATGTTTCACTTACTGGGCTTCTCAGTGGAATTTTGATAATCTCCATCTGATTAAACAGTGATTTATCATTAGTCTGGTTGTCCAGCCTATTCACAAACTGCTAAATCTGCGGCAGAGAGAATACTAATTTTTATCAAAATGACAGCAAGCAGATCAATAAGTGACACATCGTTGGAATCAGGATCTTGGGTCCTATATTATGCTACTCTCAGAATAGGTTGCAAAAACCTGGTGACAGGTTACCTTTAAAGGGAATCTGTCATTAGGTCCCCTGTGCACACAGACCCACCTGCAGTTCTGTGCCCATACCTACAATCTCTGCCTTACAGTCCCTGTATGTAGCAGCATAGATAAACAGATGTTTAGAAAAAGTACTCTAAAAACTGTTGATAATATGTTAATTAGGGCTTTGACTAGTCGATGGGGTGTTAGTTCCCCGACTAGTCAGGCCACATAGCATGTTATTCCGCCCTTGTGGGTGTGATAACATGCTTTAAGTAGCAGCAACATCTGCATCTCAGTGCAAAGCTGCGCATGGCTTTCTACATCTCAGCATTGAGCATCTCTGATGTCGCGTGTGTTCAGAGAGGCTCACTGATTGAAAGTCTCTGCCTTTCCGGTCATGCGCACTATGCCTCTCTGAAGCCGGGACACGTACACCGAGTAGTTGCTACCTCCCTGCCTGTTATACCCTGTGCTAAAATTCAGATAGAACATGCGGTTCTATAGTAGAGCGCAGGGATAATACGGGATACTTTAATCTTAATCTCCGTAACTTTATTCATAAAAAGCTCCAGACCACACCGCGTTTCGACGTACAGGCGTCTTCCTCAAGCTCACAATCTGGTTGTGCGGATCTGGCACAACCTTTAAAGGTTAGTTTATTCTTATTACAACCGCTTTTAAGGCAGGAGAGATCCACAGGTGGCGCAACACTATTTTTTTCTTTTTATTTGTTATACCCTGTGCTGACACAGCACAGTCACGGACCACTCTTTTTATTATTATTATTATTATTTATTTATATAGCGCCATTGGGTTCCATGGCGCTTTACATGAGGATGAGGGAGACAAGAACAAGTACACTAAATCTAGGCGATCAGAACGTACAGGTACAGGAGGGGCAGGGACCCTGTCCACGAGGGCTCACAGTCTATGAGGGGTGGGTTAGGATACAGTAGGATGGGGGAATGTCAGGTATGGGGCGTTCGCCTGGGTCTCATGGCAGGTTGTAGGCTTGACGGAACAGGTGAGTCTTCAGGTGACACTTGAAGTTACTCAGGGTAGGAGAGTGTCTGACGTGTTCGGGTAGGGAGTTCCAGAGTAAGGCAGATGCCCGGGAGAAGTCCTGGACTCGGTTGTGTGAAGAGGTGATGAGGGGGGAGCAGAGGAGGAGTTCTTGGGAGGAGCGGAGGTTGCGTGAGGGTAGGTATCGGGAGACCAGGTCGGAGATGTATGGTGGGGCCAGGTTGTGTATGGCTTTGTACGTCATGGTTAGTGTTTTGAATTGGGATCTCTTGGAGACGGGGAGCCAGTGAAGGGCTTGGCAGAGGGGGGAGACAGGGGAGTAGCGGGAGGACATATAGATGAGTCGGGCAGCGGAGTTGAGGATAGACTGGAGAGGTGTGAGGGAGTTAGCCGGGAGGCCATTGAGAAGGAGGTTGCAGTAGTCAAGGCGGGAGATGATAAGAGCATGGATGAGTGTTTTAGCGGTGTCGTGGGTGAGGAAGGAGCGAATCCGTGAGATGTTCTTGAGCTGGAGCCGGAGGGATGTGGTGAGGGCCTCGATGTGGGGTTTGAAGGATAGGGAGGAGTCGAGGATTACCCCGAGGCACTTGGCTTGGGGGACTGGGGAGAGGGCGCAGTCGTTGATGCAGATGGATAGGTTGGGAGGTTGGGTGGAATTTCTTGGGGGAAGACTATGAATTCAGTTTTGTCCATGTTGAGTTTAAGGAAGCGGGCAGAGAAGAAGGATGAGATGGCGGAAAGGCATTGAGGGATTTTCGAGAGTAGGGAGGTGATGTCAGGGCCGGACAGGTAGATTTGGGTGTCGTCGGCGTAGAGGTGGTACTGGAGGCCATGGACTTGATGAGTTGCCCTAGGCCGAGAGTGTAAATGGAGAAAAGTAGGGGTCCCAGGACCGAACCTTTGGGGACTCCGACAGAAAGGGGGTAGGGTGAGGAGGAGGTGTGGGAGTGGGAGACGCTGAAGGTCCGGTCTGCTAGGTATGAGGAGATCCAGGAGAGGGCAAGGTGGGTGATGCCAAGGGATTCCAGGATCCGGAGAAGAAGGGAGTGGTCAACCATGTCGAAAGCGGCAGACAGGTCAAGGAGTAGCAGGATGGAGTAGTGGTGTTTGTTCTTGGCGGTCAGTAGGTCGTTGGTGACTTTGGTCAGGGCTGTTTCGGTGGAATGGAGGGGTCGGAAGCCGGACTGTAGGCGGTCGAAGTGGGAGCACGAGGAGAGGTGAGAGGACAGTTCGGAGTGGACGTGTTGTTCAAGTAGCTTAGAGGCGAATGGGAGAAGAGATATGGGGCGATAGTTAGAGACAGAGGTAGGGTCAAGTGAGGTTTTTTTTAGGATGGGCGTGTTTGAAGGCCGAGGGGAAGGTACCAGTGCTAAGTGAAAGGTTAAAGAGGTGGGTGAGGGCTGGGATGAAAATGGAGGTGTGGTTGGGAATGAGGTGGGATGGGAGCGGGTCGTGGGCGCTGGTGGTGAGGTGTGATTTTGACAGGAGGGAGGAGAGTTGGTCTTCAGTTATGGGGGGGAAGTGGCTGATGGAGGAGGAGGGCAGTGTAGGTGGGAAGGGGAGTTGTGGGGATAGTGGACCGAAGCTGCTTCTGATCTTGTCGATCTTCTCCTTGAAGAAGGTCGCAAAGTCTTCAGCAGAGATGAGGGGAGAAGGGGGAGGAGCAGGTGGGCGAAGTAAGGATTTGAAAGTTTTGAAGAGCTATTTGGGGTTGCGGGACAGAGAGGTTATAAGGGATGAGAAGAACACTTGCTTGGCGGTAGCGAGTGCCGTCTTGAAGTCAGTGATGGATTGCTTGAACAGAGCAAAGTGCTCGGGGGTGTGAGACTTTTTCCATCTCCTCTCGGCGACTCTGGACGCCCGTCTCAGGTTTTTAGTGAGGGTGGTGTGCCTGGGTTGCCTGTTAATGCGTGGAGCATGGAGAGTGAGGGGGGCGGCTAGGTCGAGAGCGTTCATTATGGTGGTGTTGTATAGGGTGGTGGCAATGTCAATGTCGTCAGCGCAGGGTAGGTCGGTGAGAGGGAGGAGTGATTCGGAGAATAAAGGAAGATCAAGATCTTTTAGGTTTCGGCGAGGGTGATCAAGTTTGCGGAGAGGGGGTAGTGTGGCAGGGGAGGAGAGGGCGGAGAAGGTCAAGAGATGGTGGTCGGACAGTGTGAGTACCGAGGTTGTGAGGCTAGAGAGGGAGCAAAGGCGGGTAAAGATGAGGTCAAGCGTGTGGCCTTGTTCGTGGGTGGGAGAGGAGGACCATTGGGAGAGCCCTAGGGAAGTGGTCAAGGAAAGAAGGTTGGAGGCGGCTGGACGGGGAGTGTCAATGGGGATATTGAAGTCGCCCATGATGATGGAGGGGATGTCAGTGGAGAGGAAGTGAAGTAGCCAGGTGGTGAAGTGGTCAAAGAAGGAGGCGGTGGGTCCGGGGGGGCGGTAGATGATGGCTATTTGGAGGTTGCAGGGGGAGAAGATTCGGACTGAGTGGGCTTCGAAGGAGGGGACAGTGACGGATGGGGGCTGGGGGATGGGGCTGAAGGTGCAGGAGTTGGACAGCAGTATGCCGACTCCACCGCCGTGCTTGCCAGAGGGACGGGGGGTGTGGGACAGGCTGAGGCCGCCGTAGGATAGTGCGGCAGGGGAGGCCGTGTCGGAAGGGGTGAGCCAGGTCTCGGTAAGGCCAAGGAATGACAGTTTCCTGGAGATAAAGAGATCATGGATGTCGGGGAGTTTGTTGCACACTGAGCGGGCATTCCAGAGTGCGCCGGGTAGAGCGGTAGGTGGGGCATGGGTTGGGGGAATGGGTCTGATGTTGGTGGGGTTGCGAGAGCTAGTGGTGGTGAGGTTGCGAGGGTTGGCGGTGGGTCGCGGGATGAAGGTTGTTGTGGGGATGTTGTGGGGGGGGCCAGGGTTGGGGGAGATGTCACCGGCAAGGAGGAGGAGTAGGCCGAGGGTTAGCAGGTGGGAGCATGAGAGCTTGCGAGGCGGGCGTGCTTGTTTGGTGATTGAGGATTGAAAGTGAATGAAAAGGTCGGTAAAGTGGGTGACGTGGTTCGGCAGGATGGAGGGTGAGAGCAGTATTTTGTTGCTGGGAGGGGGGATAAGTGGGGGTAGTAGGAAGTGGAGAAGGATGGGAGTGAGAGTGAGGAGTAGCGGGAACATTGCATACGGACAACAGGGAGTGAGTGTGGCAGCAGGGGTCAGAAGCAGAGTGGGGAAAGTTGTTGTAGTGGGTGAATGGTCATCAGTGGGGAGCGGTCACGGGATGAGGTGATGACCAGGGGATGAGATGTAAGGTGGGGGGGTCAGATGGGGAAGTTGGGGGATCAGTCGAGGCGGTCGGGGGTTGACAGAGGCGATTGCTGGGTTGGCTGATGGAGCAGCCGTGGGAGAGGTGAGGCATCCAGGGGTCAGTCCGGGGTGGGATGCCACCAAGGTATGAGCTACAGTCCAGGGAGATGTGGATGGGGAAGAGATCTAGCAGTCCTGGACAGGATGGTGGAGCCGAAGACTAGGTGATGCAGTCAGTATGGGGAGAAATACTAGTCAAGAGGAGGTCAGATGGCTGGGGAGGAAGGGTGGACTGATGACTAGTTCCTTATTTGTGGAAGGGAAGTAGTAAGGGTGGTGAAGATTAGAATGGAAACATTGTGGGGGATTTATGTTTCTTTACCTACCAGTCTCTTCCAGTCCATTTCTAGTCTATTTCTAAGTATTGTTCTTAGAAGATGTACTTTGAAAGATGTAGTCTTTCCAACTATTCTGCTGCCTAGGTTCTTGTGATTGACAGACGGCTTTCCACAGGTAAGCAGCGGGGAGCAGCTGTCGGTCAACTTGATGTCGGCAGTCCCACGTCGTTGACAGAGAGAAGCTGCTGCTCTGTTGATGTGATGAGACATCAGCTGAAACTGCAGAATCGCTAACAGTATCTGTCTGTGATGGCATTGTGTTGGCAGAGATTGGCGCCAGGCACAATAGGCAGGTAGTTGGTAACTACCTGCCTACTAGTTCTAGGGTCCAAAGCCTGATTAATTTAGCTGCACACGTAGATTAATGAATCAGGTCCCTGTACTCCACCAACTCGCGGGACAGCCGACGTCATGCTGATTGACAGCCAACCTCATTCTGCTCAACAGCCGACTCCCCACTACATGATTGGGGGAGCCAGCTGTTAATCAGCATGACATTGGATATGCGCCCATCGATAGACGTGACGGCAGCAGAAGAGTCAAAATCGATGATAGGATCGGTCTAAGACCTCTGTGTGCTGGCGGTGAACAGCATCGGGCACAACGGGTGGGTAGGTGGCAGCTATTGAGTGCTTGGGCACAATTTTTGTTTTTAGATACATCCCAGATAACCCCTTTAATTCTTTTGAGCTTTTAGTTAGTGCTCTTTTAGGCAGGTTTCGGTGCAGAAAAGACTTCAAAGACCCCAAAAAAGAGCGTTTCCTGAAGGGTTTCAACGTGAAAAAATGACATTTTTGACTTCTTAAAAAAATAATTGGTGCATATTCCTTTATATCGCCTGTTCTCTGTGAAGATGTGCAAGCTGTAATACCACGTGTACATTTACCCACCCATAGTTCATTACTTTATACAATGTGACCTGTTTCCCTCGATCTATTTCTTTGCTAGGGTCTCATAACTGTGTTGACATACAGGACATATTAGTGAACCATCTTCATCTCGACAAGAAGTCAGCTAATCGGAGGATGGCTTTGACTTTCTGCTAAATGAACTAACAGAACTGGTTTTGAAAACAGAAATGAAAAATTCACAAGTTCTTCCTGTTCTCCTTCAGTGATAGAAATTGGATAAACAATGAGGGTGATACTTATCGCATACAGTAAAACCAGTTTTGCTGATTTGAAATGGGTTCTTCACTAGTTGGACAATTCCTTCTAAATCGCCATGTTTCCTCCTTATAAGATAATAATAGCTATATTCATCACCAGCGTCTTTGCCTGCTGTCCTGGGGATTGCATGACATTGTCACAAGAGCCCTGTAGGTAATCAGAGGCTGCTTCATTCTCCCTTCCTTTCAATGTAATTGACATTCGGAAGGAATCTCAAAGCCGCAGCATATACTTCTTTCATGTGTTGGATTCATCCAAAGGAAGAGAGAGTGAGGTGGCCACTGGTTACCTGCAGGGCTCATGTGACATAATAATGTCATGCAATCCCCAGGACAGCAGGCAATGACACTGAAGGTGAATATAGCCATTACTAGATGGCGGCCCGATTCTAAAGAATCGGGTAGTCTAGAATCCATATATAGTTTATTTACTAATAGTTACGGGAGTGCGGTGAAATGAATTGTGTGTATACAGGCGGCTCAGTGGGTAGCAGAGTATACGGTGGCTCAGTGGTTAGCAGTGAGTGCGGTGGCTCAGTGGTTAGCAGTGAGTGCGGTGGCTCAGTGGTTAGCAGTGAGTGCGGTGGCTCAGTGGTTAGCAGTGAGTGCGGTGGCTCAGTGGTTAGCAGTGAGTGGGGTGGCTCAGTGGTTAGCAGTGAGTGGGGTGGCTCAGTGTTTAGCAGTGAGTGTGGTGGCTCAGTGGTTAGCAGTGAGTGCGGTGGCTCAGTGGTTAGCAGTGAGTGCGGTGAGATTGGTCAGCGCAGCGACGTGGGCAGAGTGGTCAGCGCAGAGGATAGGGGGCAGAGGACACAGAGGGGGCAGAGGACGCAGAGGACAGGGGGCAGAGGACGCAGAGGACAGGGGGCAGAGGACGCAGAGGACAGGGGGCAGAGGACACAGAGGGGGCAGAGGACGCAGAGGACAGGGGGCAGAGGACAGGGGGCAGAGGACAGGGGGCAGAGGACAGGGGGCAGAGGACGCAGAGGACAGGGGGCAGAGGACACAGAGGGGGCAGAGGACGCAGAGGACAGGGGGCAGAGGACAGGGGGCAGAGGACACAGAGGGGGCAGAGGACGCAGAGGACAGGGGGCAGAGGACGCAGAGGACAGGGGGCAGAGGACGCAGAGGACAGGGGGCAGAGGACACAGAGGGGGCAGAGGACGCAGAGGACAGGGGGCAGAGGACAGGGGGCAGAGGACACAGAGGGGGCAGAGGACGCAGAGGACAGGGGGCAGAGGACGCAGAGGACAGGGGGCAGAGGACGCAGAGGACAGGGGGCAGAGGACGCAGAGGACAGGGGGCAGAGGACGCAGAGGACAGGGGCAGAGGACGCAGAGGACAGGGGGCAGAGGACGCAGAGGACAGGGGGCAGAGGACACAGAGGACAGGGGGCAGAGGACAGGGGGCAGAGGACAGGGGGCAGAGGACAGGGGGCAGAGGACAGGGGGCAGAGGACAGGGGGCAGAGGACACAGAGGACAGGGGGCAGAGGACACAGAGGACAGGGGGCAGAGGACACAGAGGACAGGGGGCAGAGGACACAGAGGACAGGGGGCAGAGGACACAGAGGACAGGGGGCAGAGGACACAGAGGGGGCAGAGGAGGCAGAGGACACAGAGGACAGGGGGCAGAGGACACAGAGGACAGGGGGCAGAGGACACAGAGGACAGGGGGCAGATGACACAGAGGACAGGGGCAGATGACACAGAGGGGGCAGAGGAGGCAGAGGACACAGAGAACAGGGGCAGATGACACAAGAGGGGGCAGAGGAGGCAGAGGACACAGAGGACAGGGGCAGAGGACACAGAGGACAGGGGGCAGAGGACACAGAGGACAGGGGGCAGAGGACACAGAGGACAGGGGGCAGAGGAACAAAGGGGGCAGAGGACAGGGGGGCAGAGGACACAGAGGACAGGGGGCAGAGGACACAGAGGACAGGGGGCAGAGGACACAGAGGACAGGGGGCAGAGGACACAGAGGACAGGGGGCAGAGGACACAGAGGACAGGGGCAGAGGACACAGAGGACAGGGGCAGAGGACACAGAGGACAGGGGGCAGAGGACACAGGAGGGACAGGGGGCAGAGGACACAGAGGACAGGGGGCAGAGGACACAGAGGGGGCAGAGGAGCACAGGAGGGGGCAGAGGACAGAGGGGCAGAGGACACAGAGGGGGCAGAGGACGACAGAGGGGGCAGAGGACGCAGAGGACAGAGGGCAGAGGACGCAGAGGACAGAGGGCAGAGGACACAGAGGGGGCAGAGGACGCAGAGGACAGGGGGCAGAGGACAGGGGGCAGAGGACGCAGAGGGGGCAGAGGACGCAGAGGGGCAGAGGACGCAGAGGGGGCAGAGGACGCAGAGGACAGGGGGCAGAGGACGCAGAGGACAGGGGGCAGAGGACGCAGAGGACAGGGGAGAGAGGACGCAGAGGACACAGAGGGGGCAGAGGACACAGAGGGGGCAGAGGACGCAGAGGACAGGGGGCAGAGGACAGGGGGCAGAGGACACAGAGGACAGGGGGCAGAGGACACAGAGGACAGGGGGCAGAGGACACAGAGGACAGGGGGCAGAGGACACAGAGGGGGCAGAGGACACAGAGGGGGCAGAGGACACAGAGGGGGCAGAGGACGCAGAGGGGGCAGAGGACGCAGAGGGGGCAGAGGACGCAGAGGACAGAGGGCAGAGGGGGCACACAGGTTGGAGGGCAGAGCAGTGTGTATGGCTGCAGATGCAGACTTACCGGTGGCCGGACGTCGGGTGTAGGAGGAGAGGAGGGGCGGGCAGAGCTGCAGGAGAGGAAGTCCCGCCCTCCCTCCTCTCCAGGCACACGGCAGGGAGCACGGGTACCCCCAGGTGTGTGTGTGGCCCTCCGAGGTGGCGGGCAATGGGCCCCCCTGCCCCCCCCCGGTATGTAGGTACTGGCTGGAGGGCAGAGGGTGGAGGGGAGTGGCTGGAGGACGCACGGAACTTCCGAGATCGGAACGTTCCGTGTGTCGGTGACTGTAGCCGGGGGGCAGCCTGGCTACAGTGCACTGGATGAGCCTGGGCGACGACCATCACGGAAGTGGGCGTGGCCTCCTCCGGAAGTGGCCTTCGGGTTTTATATAATAGATTACCTTATAAGGAGGAAACATGGTAATTGAGAAGGAATTGTCCAACTAGTGAACAGTCCATTTACAATCAACAAATAGCTGCAGGGCTCAGAGGTGGTGTAAAAACGTAATCAACTCTAGATATAATTAATGGTGAAACAAATGTATCAATCTCCCTACAATAGTGATCAAAAAGGGGTCATTCACTTCTCGGACAACCCATTCTCAATCATCATGTGTCCCCCTTATAAAATAACAGCTATACTCACCTCCAGTGTGGGCGCCAATCCAGCAGGTGACAGTTGCCTGTTCTCCCAGGGATTGCATGACGTCATGTCACGTGAGCCCTGCCGCCATTTGCTGATTGTAAATGGGCTGTTCACTAGTTAGACAATTCCTTCTCAATCACCATGTTTCCTCCTTATAAGATAACAATAGCTATATTCACCTCCAGTGTCATTGCCTGCTGTCCTGGGGATTGCATGACATTATTATTTCACAAGAGCCCTGTAGGTAATCAGTGGTCACTTCATTCTTACTTCCTTTGGATGAAACCAATACATGAAAAGTATATCCTGCTGCTCTGAGATCCTTCCGGATGTCAATTACATCCAAAGGAAGGGAGAATGAAGCAACCTCTGATTATTTCAAATAAACGCTGATGTGAAAGCAGCCTAATGATATATGTCTTACAGCAAATAAGACTTTATTTTGGAAATAAATGTGCAAAGAAAGACAGGAATAAATGATGAAATATAGGCTGAAAGTTTTAGGTATATGGTTGTATTAGAACCTCGTAATGTATGGAGTTGTAATAGGGCTCACATGAACGTACAGCAACATTCTACTGAACCTTCTTTATGCTTCTCAATTCATACATAGGTTTTTTCCATCTTGACATGACCCTTTATACTCCTTAGGTATGGAGGCATTCACACCGTAAAGATTTTCACTTACAGGAGCATCTCAATCAATTACAAAATCCTCCAAAAGTGACTATTTCAGTAATTCAATACATAAAGTGAGACACATCTATTGTATAGAGTCATTACACACAGAGGGATCTATTTCATGTGTTTATTTCTGTTAATGTTGATGATTAATGAAAACCCAAAGGTCATTATCTCAGAAAATTAAAGTAGGGAGGATGAAGGGTCGGAGAGATAAAATATGACCTAAATAGGTATCGGAGGCTTCACCTTGTGTGGTTGTGAGAGTCACAACCACTATAAAAGCAGATCACGGCTTCTGCAGTTCCCAGCGTGGTGCATATAGAGTAGGGAGGATGAAGGGTTAAACACTGCACTGCCGTATTCCACAAGACATCAAGGTTGAACCTATAAATTGCAATTAAGTTCTAAATTAAAAATACATTTCATACTGTTCTGCAGTCACTATTCTATGATGTGGCCAGTTCTCTTTAAAGCACCACTGCAGAGGTTTATTTTACTTAATTGGAGTTGCGCTTTAAATCTAAGTCCCTTGCCGCTTGTCTGCTACTTTCCCACTGGCATCTTCATCTTTTCTCCACGTTGCTCCCGTCGGTCTCCATCAATTTGTGATCTGACGGCAGCTCCAGTGTCTCATGGAGTGTGCCAGATATCACAACTCTATACAAGTCTATGAAAGCCTCATTCTTTCTCTCATAGACTTGCATTGAGATCTTGTGACGTAACGTCTGGCCAGTGAAAAGTTATGATCACAAGATGGCACCATGGGACTGGAGCAAGGCCGAAAAAAGATTAAAATGTCGGAGAGTGGGTATAAGACAAGGGGGCAGGGGAGTTGGATATAAAGCACCACTCCAGCAGTAACAATAAACCTGCTGGATTGGTGCTTTAAATGCTATGGTTCTCTGAGCAAAACAACAAAAAAGAACTTTTCCTCTCCTCCTGCACCAGCTCCATTTCAGCGATGTCAGGCCTGGACTCCTATCACATTATTATGTCACATGAGTGCTGCCACTCATCCATGACTGCTGACAGGCTACAGCGCTGACACTCCCCTCCAACCAATCAGCAGGCGTCTGATGGATGTGCAGGTGAAGCGGTCCATCAGTGTCCGCTGATTGGAAACAGCACTCACTTGGCATAACAATACAATGCATGCACCCAGATACCCAGCTCTACTATCATTCAACAGGCACTGGTGCGGTAGATGAGTTTAAGGATTTGTTTTAATTTTACATGGGGACTGCAGCATTTAGGAAGGGGGTGTTCAAGCACTGGACAACTCCTTTACCTTTAGACCATACCCCCAAACCATATGACTCAAATGACACAAACACTTTTTTAGAAAAGCCTCCTTACATATAGACCTTGGGTTCAAGGTTCTCCACAGTCAAACATTTACTTACAAAGTAGATAGTCATGGTTTATTCTAGATGCCGTCATCTTCCGTCTTTTAGACAGCTATTTTGTATTGATGTACTCTGTGCTCGGAGTATCTGTGCCATCAATGGAAACCGAAAAGTTTTTTCTAAAGGGAACCAACCAGCAGGATTTATAAAGTGAAGCCGGTGTCTTACAGGTTCTGGGATACTGAGTGCCATCATTCCTTCACTACAATGATTCCATGTATGATTAGAGAGAAAAGGTTTATAAAAGTTATGGCAAAGAGGGGGGGAGACTAATGAAGTGTGCAGCAGAGTGTCACTATGAGGGGTAGGGTTTATGTGCATTGCTCCCCTGTGGGCTCTAAGTCAAACCACACTGTTCTTTCGTTAACATCTCATTGCACAGGGCAGTGGTCCCCAACCTTTTTGCAGCGGGGACCAGCTTCAAGCAAGACTATTTTTTCATAGCCCAGCAGAGTGGGGGGGGGGGGAAATGCGTGGCTTTGGTCATATGGAGGGGGTTGGAGTTTAGTGCATACTTATCATTTAATTATGACATTTATAACATGAATGACCGCTAGCAGGAGGGGAAAGAGGGCTGGAGAAATGACGTTCTGGTCCCTGCTCCTGTCTGAGAAAATTCTTCACATAGAGTAGCAGAACTGTACATTGAGCCTCAGTGTATAGCGCTGCTACTTATCGGCGCTATACACCAAACAGCTCTGTAGACCAGGTCCCCGCTAGCAGCCACAACACTGTGGCCAGATTGCCGCCCCACTGCACCCCATATAATGTGCTGTGACGGGAGATTGGTCACTGAGACCAACCTATCGCCCCTGCATAATGTTGTCTGCCAACACCAGCCCGACACACCCCGCATAATGTTCTTCCGGGAGCCATGTCACTGAGGCCAGCCCACCGCCCCGGCACACCCCACATAATGTTCTCTGCCGGGAGCCACGTCTACTGATGCCAGCCCTCCACCCCAGCACACCCCACATAATGTTCTCTGCCGGGAGCCACGTCTACTGATGCCAGCCCTCCACCCCGGCACACCCAACATAATGTTCTCTGCCGGGAGCCTCGTCACTGAGGCCAGCCCTCCACCCCGGCACACCCAACATAATGTTCTCTACCAGGAGCCACGTCACTGAGGCCAGCCCGCCTCCCTGGCACACCCCACGTAATGTTCTCTGCTGGGAGCTGCATCCAAATTAGACAGTTTAAAAAAAATAAATAAATAAACCAGCGCTAGCCGGTCGTCTCCTGGGTGCTCGTAGTGGAAGTACCCCGACTGGCGCTAGCGATTTCGCTCACTGTGACACGCAGCAGTGACCAGGCCCCCGCTATGAGATCACTGATCGTGTCAGAATGGGGGTACCGTCACACTTGGCAACGCTCCAGCGATCACTACAACAATACGACCTGGTAGGGACTCCCGCCGGTAGCCTCGGGTCATCTCCTGCCGCACAGAGGTCAGCGGCGACGCAGCCGGGAGATGACGACGCTAGCCGGTCACCTCCCGGCTGCTCGCAGCAGAAGTACCCCCGACCGCCATATTGGAACAGCTAAGTTACGGGTATTCCAATATAGCGGTCAAGATTCAAATCCCCCGCCAAGCCGCGCGGGACAATGACTAATGACCTCCGTACTACACCCTAGAGTGACAGGGTCCCAACGACCGCCATATCGTTGCTGCAAATCATCGCTGGTGAGATCTGACTGTTTGACATCTCACCAGCGACCACATAGTGACGCTCCAGCGATCCCTACCAGGTTGTATCGTTGTCGGTACCTTACTGATCGCTTATTGAATCATTCTTAAATCTTCATAAACTACATATATTCTAGAATACCCAATGCGTTAGAATCCGGCCACCATCTAGTATATATTATAATCTCCCCACGATCCTTATTTGTTTGGACTGTTGCTTAGCAAGTAGCTTTGCAATTATCGGATTATTTCAGCATAGCATACTCTACTATAGGGACAGGTTGTACATTCCACACAATGGCCAAATTAAAATTTCTCGCCTGCCTTTGGCTGCTGAAAGTTAAAATGCTAACATTCCTTTATGTTGTCACTAAGCTTGTTCTGCTGGTTTCAATCTAAGACTACTAAAAAAAAAAAAAAAGCATCATTCTTGCACACCCCCTCTCAAATCATACAATTGCTCCAAATGGAGTTTACGTAAAATAAAAATGAATTTTGCACATTTACCCCCATTAATATAAAAAAGCGTATACTCCCTGCCTGTGCTGGCGCCGTTCAGCACTCGTTCTCCTGAGGCTCACATGAGATTGTTACGTGATGCGAATCTGCGCCAAATCAGCACCGGCATCACTCTCTCCGGCCACAATACAATGTGGATGACTATGGGGTATGCATTATACTATTTGTAGGACTATAGAGGTGCATTATAGTATATGAAGGAGTATGGGGTACATTATACTATATGAAGGACTATGGGGTGACCTTTATAATATATGGAGGACTATGGGGTGCATTATATCAAATGCAGGACTATGGGGAGCATTGTAATATTTGGAGTACTATGGCGGTGCATTATAATATATGGAGGACCATAAGGTGTATTATACTATTTGGAGGACTCCGTGGATGCATTATAATATATGGAGGATTATGAGTAGTGCATTATATTATATGGAAGACTATGTGGGGCCAATTGTTGTATATGAAAGGCTATTTGGGGGCCATTATAATATTTGGAGGGCTATTGGGAAGCCTTTACACTTTATGGAGACCTATTTGAGAGGCTATTTGAGGGCTTTCTCTAGACTGCAGCTTTCAGCTTTTTCCCCATAAGTTTAATAGAATTTAGATCAGGGCTCATAGAAGCCACTTCAGAATATTCCAAAGCTTTAGCCATTCTTGGGTGTTTTTATTGGGTGTATTGGGTCATTATCCCGTTGGATTACCATGCCCTTCAACTCAGACCAAGTTTTCTGACACTTGCAGGATATTTTGCTCCAGAATGTTTTGATTTAAGATTTCATTGTACCCTGCACAGATTAACCCTGCAGTTCTGTTCCTATGTACTATACACATGTATTGCTCCTGGGTCACTATGACCCGGTTTATTAAATCTTGATTTTAGATACTCTCACTCAATTATTTTTATACCTTTTGCTTACTAGACTTTAAAGGGAACCTGTCACCTGGATCTAAGCCCCTACACTCTCACTACCTGTCCCTGCACCTTCCTAGCTGCTCCCTATCTATCCCTCTCTGAGCTAAATCCGCCCTATAAAACTGCAGAAAAATAACTTATACCTTACAGAAGTCCCTGAGGCTGGGGACTGAGAAGGTGGCGCCAGGCTGCATTCTGCCCCTCCTCCATGCAGCAGCACACGCCCCGCTGGGCGGCATTATTCTTTCTTCATCGTCGCCTCCTCCATTTGGAATCTGTGCTTTACACCTATCATGTTGTGGTGATGCGACCTCGATGTGTCCCCTGACTGAGACACAGCATATGGGAGATTGTATCTTCTGCTCGGTAGCAGCACACAGGGCCGCACCGTCCATTGGACAGTGTGAGCCCTGTCATTCAGGCGGCAGCCGGCAGGGGGAGCGGCTGTGCAGAAGGGGGCGGCTGTGCAGAAGGGGGCGGCGCCTGAATGCAAACAGCCTCCCCCTGTCATGGCGCCGGCCGCTCACCCCGCGCACCGGAGGTAAGCGGCGACCGCCGGGGGAGAGGCACAGAAGGGGCGGCAGGGGCCCCAGGCATCAGTAGCACCCCCCCCTCCCCCCCCCGGTACTCACGGCCGCGGCCAGCAATCACTGCCGCGGCTTAGGCGGCAGTGGCGACCCGGTCCCAGTAGGAGGGGCGGCAGCCCCAGGCATCAGTAGCACCCCCCCCCCCCCCGTAATCAGTGCCGCGGCTCAGGCGGCAGTGGGGCTCGGTGCACCCCTGGCAGCACACACAGGGTCAGCTGCTACTGGAGCCAAGTGCTGATTGAAATCACTGATGCCCAGGTGTGCGGGTGAATAGGAGATGATATGAGCTGCCCTGGGCTGTGGGGAGGGGTGGAGTGTGTCAGGACAGCAGCAGGAGCTGCTGGGATTGTATGAGGTTCTACTCGGCTGCGCCACGGTGTAACAGGCCAGACTAACCCCCCCGACCAGAATATACTCGGGGTTAAAGTGGCCTAGGCCAGATTATACCCCTCCGTATACCACAGCAGCTGTAGATCAGGGCTCCAAGCAACACATGGGGGCCCCAGGCAGCAGAACGTGGCCCTATGCAACACACAGGGGCCCCAGGCAGTGCTAGGGCCCCAGGCAGTGCTAGGGCCCCAGGCAGTGCTAGGGGCCCCAGGCAGCACAAAGTGGCACCAAGCAGCACAAAGTGGCACCAAGCAGCACAAAGAGGCCCCAGGCAACATACAGGGGCCCCAGGCAGTACTAGGGGCCACAAGCTACACACAGGATCCCAGGCTACACACAGGGGCCCCATGCAGCATACAAGGACTCCAGGCAGTGCACGGGGCCCCAGGCAGTGCACGGGGCCCCAGGCAGCACAAAGTGGCCCCAGGCAACATACAGGGGCCCCAGGCAGTACTAGGGGCCCCAGGCTACACACAGGGTCCCAGGCTACATACAGGGGCCCCATGCAGCATACAAGGGCCCCAGGCAGTACAAAGGGGTCCCAGGCAGCGCATGGGGGCCAGAGGCAGCACACAGGGGCCCCAGGCAGCACAAAGTGGCCCCGGGTGGCCCACTGCCTGGGGCCCCTGTATATTGCCTGTGGTCACTTTGTGCTGCCTGGGGCCCCTGTGTGCTGCCTGGGGCCCTTGTATGCTGCATGGAGCCCTTGTGTGTAGCCTGGGATCCTGTGTGTAGCCTGGGGCCCCTGGTACTGCCTGGGGCCCCTGTATGTTGCCTGGGGCCACTTTGTGCTGCCTGGGGCCCTGTGCACTGCCTGGGTCCCTGTGCACTGCCTGGGGCCCTTGTATGCTGCATGGGGCCCCTGTGTGTAGCCTGGGATCCTGTGTGTAGCCTGGGGCCCCTGGTACTGCATGGGGCCCCTGTATGTTGCCTGGGGCCACTTTGTGCTGCCTGGGGCCCCTGTATGTTGCCTGGGGCCACTTTGTGCTGCCTGGGGCCCTGTGCACTGCCTGGGGCCCTTGTATGCTGGCTGGGGCCCCTGTGTGTAGCCTGGGATCCTGTGTGTAGCCTGGGGCCCCTAGTACTGCCTGGGGTCACTTTATGTTGCCTGGGGTCACTTTATGCTGCCTGGGGCCACTTTGTGCTGCCTGGGGCCCTGTGCACTGCCTGGGGCCCTGTGTAATGCCTGGGGCCCCGTGTACTGCCTGGGACCCTTGTATGCTGGCTGGGGCCCCTGTGTGTAGCCTGGGATCCTGTGTGTAGCCTGGGGCCCCTGTGTGCTGCCTCAGGCCCCCATGCACTGCCTGGGGCCCTTGTATGTTGCCTGGGGTCACTTTGTGCTGCCTGGGGCCACTTTGTGCTGCCTGGGGCCCTGTGCACTGCCTGGGGCCCCGTGTACTGCCTGGGGCCCTTGTATGCTGGCTGGGGCCCCTGTGTGTAGCCTGGGATCCTGTGTGTAGCCTGGGGCCCCTGTGTGCTGCCTCCGGCCCCCATGCACTGCCTGGGGCCCCTAGCACTGCCTGGGGCCCCTGTATGTTGCGTAGGGCCATTTTCTGCTGCCTGGGGCCACCTTGTGCTGCCTCGGGCCCTCATGCATTGCTTGGGGCCCTGTGCACGGCTTGGGGCCCTGATCTACAGCTGCTGTGGTATACGGAGAGTTATAATCTGGCCTAGGCCTGTTTATACCCCGGGGTATAGTTTGGGCTAGGCCAGAATATACCTCGGGTATATTCTGGTCGGGGGGTTAGTCTGACCTGTTACACCGGAATCTGGAGGTCTGTGAATACCTGAACTGTGCCATTAAACTGTGTGCTGTGTGAGTAAATACCTGAGTCACTGCCTTATGTCGTGCCGATTCTAACCACTACCTTACAGTGTAAAGTGGGTGGGAGATTCCAAATGGAGGAGGCGGCGATGAAGAAAGAATAACGCCGCCCAGCGGGGCGTGTGCTGCTGCATGGAGGAGTGCTGAATGGAGCCTGGCGCCGCCTTCTCAGTCCCCAGCCTCAGGGACTGCTGTAAGTTATAAGTTATTTTTCTGCAGTTTTATAGGGCGGATTTAGCTCAGAGAGGGATAGATAGGGAGCAGCTAGGAAGGTGCAGGGACAGGTAGTGATAGTGTAGGGGCTTAGATCCAGGTGACAGGTTCCCTTTAAGGGAACATGTTTGGAAAAAAGAAAAAAAAGGAAAAATGAAATTGAAATCTTTTTTTTTTTTTTTTTTTTTTTTTTTTAATTCAGAAAAAAATTAGTAATAAGCAAAACGAAAAATAGCAAACTACACATATGTGGTAAATACAAACCAAAACAAGCAAATCAAACATTTTGTGAAAAAAAATGAAAGATAATTAACACTTCAATTTGAACATATTCACATGGTAATATTACTTTATGTATTCTTGCATGAAGAACAATAAACATGGGCTTTGCATAAGAATTTTTGGGAACCAGAAAATGTAATAATAAAACAAGTATCACAAAAATAAGAGTAATAGCTGCACCTTTTTCTTTTTATTCTTGAAGCACCGCTGGTAGAGCCCATGGGGGTAAAAGTGGTTATGGAGGCCATGGTTTCACTTTCCTGAGCATGTTGCTGGATGCTCTGTACAAGGCCTGTTGCTGCTTCCGTTCTGGGTGTTACCTTTCTTTCCTCAATATACGGCCTAACCAGTGCTTTTCCAAGTTCTTCTATAAAGAGTCTTCTTTTATGGAGTTTGTTTGTATTCCAATTCGGGTTGATTTCCCTCCACAACACAAAAGCATTGTATACCGAGAAATCCGGAATGTTGTAAAACAGAATCATAGGCCACCTATTTGTTTTTCTTTTGCAGGTATATGTACTAATGAGCTGATCTAATGTGTCTACACCACCTTTGGCTGCATTATAGTCCAAGATCATGTTAGGTTTTTTATCTTCCCGGGTACTTACTGCATTATCATGGTGGTTCGTACTCCTTAGTATTACTTGTTTATTTTTTTTTTTTGGAACATGCGCAACAATTGTTGTGTTTGCCGTAAAGTAGAACATGGAACTATGTACATTTCTTTTACTCAAGATACCTTGCGGTAGTTCAGGCTTGTTTTTTTGGATCATACCCAATATGGTAAGAGAAGAGAAGAACCCTTCTGAAAACAAGGAAATAAGCCAGGAAGACACTTGCATAACAAAAAAAAATCATTTGGAGGCCTTTAGAGCTCAGCTTTACAAAATAAGGCCCTCTTACACAGCGCGTTCTACACAGTTCGTTCTGCGCAGAATATACACGTGTAGTGCACACCTAGTGATCTCTGTGGATGCACTCTACATTTTAGTATAGACTGCACACACAAAAATAATTATTGATTATAATCAATATAAAGCCATTTTTATTGTGCGCAGATCTCAATGCATACACCCGGCAGATCGTGTGTACGACCCCAGTAAAATAGTTTAGGAAATAAATAAATTGATATACAATAGTAGATGCAATAAATAGACCCAACTGAGGTTATAACTCCTTTTATTTCACTGAAAATATGGCCTCATAACTGTAAAAAATGATTCCGGGTCACTGTGACCCGAACACGACAAGTGTACAAATCGGTGTGTAGTTAAAAGTAAGCAAAAAAAAAAATAGTCGTAGATGGGTCCCCCAAATAAGGAAAAGTCAAGTTTTAGAAACTTATAGAGAAATCTCTACAGGGCCACAAAAAATTGTCTACGGGTCACTATGACCTGAACAGAACAGCAGGGTTAAAGACACCATATGCCAGATTCAGCAAATCAGCCCCAACACATAACCGAGCCTCCTCCATGATTCACAGTAGGGACAGTGTTCTTTTCTTTCCAGGCTTAATTTTTGCATTTGTGAACATAAACTGATGTGACTTGCCAAAAGGCTCTTTTTTTGTCTCAGGTGTCCAAAGGACAGTCTTCTAGATGTTTTGTGGCCTGTCGATATGCATTTTGGAAACTTCCAGTCTCGCTTTTGCATAATGTGCTTTCAGCAGTGATTTCTTCTTTGGTCATCTGCCATGGATTGCACTTAGGGGTCATTCCATGTCAAGTGATCCAAAAATGAATATTTTTTTTTCCCTGACGTCCTCAGATTTTTAAAAAAAAATTTCTATCTGAAGAACAACTTTATCTAATTACAAAAAAAAAGTTTTGAATTTTTTTCTTTATCTGTTAATTTTTTACAGATTTTTAAAGTTTTAAAAAAGTGCGAATTTTGGCCTGGTATGGCTTTACATTTTCTATCATATCTCGGGCTAGAAATAAGATAGAGAAACAAAATAAACACCAATCTACTCAGAACTGTCCAGGCTTTCATCAGATATGTCACAAGAGGATATTTGTTAATATTTTACCCATGTGATCGCAAGCGCAAAACTTTAAAACGCATTTCCGAAAAATCGGCGCGCTTTAAATATTTCAAAAACTGCCCATGTGTATGCAATGCTCTTAGCCACATCTGTACCAAATTTCAAGTTGGGATCGCAATGGGATCATATTTTAACATATTTTACTAGTAAGAGCGTCAATGGGTCATTCCATATCAAGTGATCTAAATATGAATATTTTTTTTTACCTGACGTCTTTAGATTTTTTTTTTTTTTTTCCTTTATGAAGTACTACTTTAGTTAATTACAAATTAAAAGTTTGGAATTTTTTTCTTCATCAGTTAATTTTTTACAGATTTTTAAAGTTTAAAAAAAGGGTGAATTTTGGCCTGGTATGGCTTTAAATTTTTTTATCTCAGGCTAGAAATAAGATAATGAAGTGGGAGAGGCATCATTTTACTCAGAACGGTAACAGCTTTCATTTGAGATGTTACAAGACTATGTTTCTTTATATCAAATTCAAACTATTGACGGGCAATTGTGAAAAAATGACTGATCGTGTTCTTGGTGACTTTTGAATTGACACTATAATAGTTAAATATTTTGCACTTAGGTCCAATGAATGCGTCCATGGGGTCAAGCTGGGACAGAGTCATCACAAATTAGCCTTATTTGCAGATGACCTGCTACTTTACATCTCCCAGCCCTGGTCTCCATCCCTTCGGTCTTAATGGAGTTTGAACGGTTCGGACAATTGAGCAACTTTAAAGTGAATTGCTCCAAAACCGAGGCACTCAATATTTCTTTGCCTGGAGAATTGGTTTCTCATCTATCTAAACAGTTCCCATTTAAATGGAAAGTAGAAGCCATTAAGTACTTGGGAGTCCTTATACCAAAAGATCTTAAACAAATATTCAATTTAAATTATCAACCCCTTTTGACTAACGCGGAATCGGCATTTACCTCCTATAGACAATTAAAGCTATCCTGGTTCGGGAGAATAAACGTGGTCAAGATGGATGTCTTGCCCCGACTCTTATATACTTTTCAGACAGTTCCTGTTCTATTGGATAGAGGTTTCCTCTCCAAAATGCAATCTATGATCCTTAGATTTGTCTGGGGGGGCAAGAGGTCCAGATTGCGAATGAATATCCTATCCTTGCCCGAGACCAGAGGAGGGGTTGGACTACCCAACATACGAGCGTACTTTGAGGCTTCCTCTCTTGTTAGAGCTCTAGATTGGCATTATCATGCGTCCTCCAAGAAATGGGTAGGGGTGGAGCAAGAGGGTTTGGGGATTCCGCTGAAACACCTGCTTTGGATTTCCCCTAAAGACTCCACAGACCTAGTACCTTTGACAGACATGACCAGAAACACCTTGAAGGTATGGCACCTAGTGACGAAAACCCTCCGCTTAAACGACAGACTTAGCCCTTTGACTCCCCTTTTTTCCAACCCATCTTTCCCACCCAGATTTGACAGGCAGAGATTTTTATGTTGGCGGATTGTGGATGACACCCGAGTAGGACAGACTCTGTCCAGTGGTGGTTTGCCCCCGATGGCAGAGCTACAACTCAAAGAACCTACGAGACCTCTTAAGTGATTCGAATTTCTCCAATACAGAGCATACTTATATTCAGCTGACCACTCTTGCAGGGTAAGATTGACGCCCAACGTATTGGAGAGGTTATTCCAACTGGAGGCTCCACCGAGGCGCAAAATATCATTTCTATACCAGGCCTTAGGGTCCATGAGAGAGCAGGGCACCCTTTACTTCCAACGTGCTTGGGAGAGGGAATTGGGGTGTAGCATTTCAGAAGCTAATTGGCAGAAATGCTTTATATTTACTCACTCACTAGCTAGCGCTTGTTCTGCACAAGAAAGAAGCTATAAGCTGCTCACTAGATGGTACTTGTGCCCGACGACACTCCGGAACATGTTCCCTGGAACCCCTGATACCTGCTGGCGCTGTGGGGAAGAGAAGGGTACAATGATACACATTTGGTGGAGTTGTGGGGAAATCCGGCGGTTCTGGTCTGAGGTTTTCAATGCATACGCCCGGATAACAGGTAAAGAAGCCGAATGCTGCCCAGAATCGGCAATGTTATCCATTTTTCCAGGTCCTATTGGGCTACAGAAGAGGGATATTCTCCGCTTTTGCATCTCGGCTGCTCGTGCTGTGATCCCGAGGTTCTGGAAATCAAGCCGGGCTCCATCTCTACTTGATTGGTTCAAAGAATTGATGGACACATATCGAATGGAGGAGCTCGCAGCTGATGCGTCGGGATCTCGGAACAAATTCTTAGGGGTTTGGGTTGAATGGATTCTTTTTCACGACTCTGCAGAATTTAGGAGTATCTTTTCCAGCACAGATAATATGGCTCGACCTCTGGCTGATGGGGAGCCAGTGGGATGAGTACCCTTTCTCCTTCCATACCTCACCCGTCCCCCCCCCCTCCTTTTTTTCTTACGTGGCTTTTCTTTCCCAGTATAACTTTTTCTAATGGTTTTTGTTTCTCTTCTCTCTCTCTTCTTTTCTATCTCTCTTTTCTTCCCATCTGATACATTCAGTCTAGGTATTTCCTTTCTACGCCTATACCTTCAGAATTCTAGTGAACATTAGACAGGTATCGAAAACTCTGAGCTGTGAGTAGATCATTAATATTTCGGCCTTCCTTTCCGGTACACCAGTCGATAGACTATTCCAACTAGGCCTCAACGGGTAATGACCCACTTACGTGGTCAACCTGTTAGAAGGGGCCAAGTGATAAAAATCATTCTGCTGGGGCTGCTTGTCCCCTTGACATCAGAACATCTCAAAACCCTGAGAAAGGTTGTATACTTGAGTGTTTGGAATTATATTTAGATTGTAGTATATATTGCACCAGAGATAAGCGCAAAAGTAAATTTGCAGCTTATCTTAAAGTTACTAATAACTTTGTGAATTCTCTTTTTGTATATTTTATATGTCTCAAGATTTTGTTAAAAGATTGAATGTATGTCTTTCATATGTTTTTTCAAAATTTAATAAAAATGAGATTAACCATAGTTAAATATTTTAAAATATGATCCCATCACGATCCCAACTTGAAATTTGGTACAGATGTGGCTAAGAGCATAAAAGACACATGGGCAGTTTTGGAAAATTTTTATTAAAATGTTTTTTTCGGAAATGCGTTTCAAAATGTTGCGTTTGCATTCGCATAGGTAAAAAATTAAAATTAACAAATATACTCTTGTGACATATCTGGTGAAAGCCTGGACAGTTCTGAGTAGAATGGTGTTTATTTTGTTTCTCTATCTTATTTCTAGCCCGAGATAAAA
Source organism: Allobates femoralis (assembly GCA_033576535.1). Taxonomy (NCBI): domain Eukaryota; kingdom Metazoa; phylum Chordata; class Amphibia; order Anura; family Aromobatidae; genus Allobates; species Allobates femoralis. The sequence goes on along the minus strand of JARQOC010000010.1, from coordinate 67,632,843 downwards.
AAATTTAAAGTCGTACCAGGCCAAAATTCACCCTTTTTTTAAACTTTAAAAATCTGTAAAAAATTAACTGATGAAGAAAAAAATTCCAAACTTTTAATTTGTAATTAACTAAAGTAGTACTTCATAAAGGGAAAAAAAAAAAAAAAATCTAAAGACGTCAGGTAAAAAAAAATATTCATATTTAGATCACTTGATATGGAATGACCCATTGACGCTATTAATAGTAAAATATGTTAAAATATGATCCCATTGCGATCCCAACTTGAAATTTGGTACAGATGTGGCTAAGAGCAAAGCAGACACATGGGCAGTTTTTGAAATATTTAAAGCGCGCCGATTTTTCGGAAATACGTTTTAAAGTTTTGCGCTTGCGATCACATGGGTAAAATATTAACAAAGATCCTCTTGTGACATATCTGGTGAAAGCCTGTATAGTTCTGAGTAGAATGGTGCTTATTTTGTCTCTCTATCTTATTCCTAGCCTTAGTTATGAGGAGAAACGTAAAGGCAGGCAACAGCGAAATTCACACTTTTTCCGAACTTTGAAAATCATTTAAAAAAAAATAAATTTTTTAAAAAATTTTTCTCTTCACATTTTGCATTGTCTGACATGCTATTATCAAATAACAAAATCTCAAAAGAATTAAAAATATAGAGGTAATAATCATTGGTTCACTTGACATGGAATGACCCTTAGTAGACAGATGTTGCGATCTGATACTGAGGTTTCTTGACCTTGGAGTTCACCTCTAATCTCTTTGGGAGTTGTTCTGGGCTATCTGATTACCAATGGTATTATTTGTCTTTTAATAGGTCATCAATTTTCCTCTTTTGTCAAGGGATGTTGCCTACTGCCCCACAGAACTTAAACTTCTAAATAATAGGTGCAACTGTTACTACTGTAGCAGGAACACCAAGCTGTTTGTCGAAGGTCTTATAGCCTTTACTGTTAACATATTTTGTTTATAATTTTCTTTCTAATCTTTTAAGAAAACTCTCCTCAGCTTTATTTGGTTCATGCTCTGAGTGGTACAATCAATGATAACAAACAGCACATTGACTACTTTTTACTCTTTAAATTGGCAGACTGACTGAATAAATGTTTGTAGACACCTGAGATGCCAATTACAGAACACATCTTAGTTTAACATGTCCCTATGGTCAGATTATTTTCAGTGTTTTCTAGGAGTACCATTATTTTTTTCCAGGCCAATTTAAGTGGCCATCAAATGCTTCTTTTTACCAAGCTAAAGATGCCTTTACATGGGTGATAATCACCCGATCATTGCCTAGTCTAAGTGATTGAATAGCAAATGATTGTTTGCTCGATAATCATTAATCGCATCTCTTCTTATCGTTTAGCAGCCAATTCCCTTGTGTAAAGAGGCATCTGCCTGTCACTTTAGTGAAAATTGCACACATGTATGAAAAATGAATGACCATAAGGTCGAGTACATGTTAAGGTGTTTTCCCACCTGCAAGATCCTATCCCAATATATAGAAGGTGTAATAATAAAAATATTAGTAAGTAACTCCAATTAGACATGTAGTATAGTTCTCCTGATTAGCTGTCCCTTACCTGATGTGCAGGACATTGCAGCTTAGGTATCCATGGTTACCACTACTCATCTAGTGACAGTTAGTTGCTAGTGGTCGTAGCCATGGATTCCTATGCTGTGACGCTGCACATTAGGTAAGAGACAGCTAATCAGGAGAACAATGCTACATTTCTAATCGGAGTTATTTGCCAAGATTATTATTACACCTACTACATATTGGGATGGGATATTAGAAATTGGAATATCCTTTTAAGAAAAATATAGTTATTACAATGTATGAATGCACATAAATGAGCACCTTGATGCCTGTTTAGCTTATTAAAAGGCATCTGTCAGGTCAAAAATCCATATGTAACTGCTATAATTGTCTTATTCTTTTCTCTAACTTCTCTCTATTCTTGTATTTCTATTATTTATACTTCCCTCCTATCATAATAATAATAATAATAATAATAATATTTATTCATTTATATAGCGCTATTAATTCCATAGCTATCATGTGTAAACTTAAAAATAAAAGATTAATTCCATCTGTCAATCACAGTGAGCTCTCTGTGGCCCATTCCCCAAGGAATGAATATTCATGTATCACTGCCCTGCCCTCCTCTGATCTGTATTTTGTGTGACTCATTGCAAACAGAAGAGGGGGGAGGTGTTTGCTCTTAGATACAGCTCTTCATTTCCTTGTGTGTATCAGGCATGTGTGTAGTGTTTGCTCTGAGATATTTATATGTGATTATAAGAACATTTGCTCAGCAGATACACACGTTACATGTCTGCAGGAAAACCAACGTTCGTATATTAGAAATCTCTTACACAGTGCACACAGTGCAGGACTAAACACCTCCCAGCACAGAGGGGAGGGACAGAACACCGGCTTGTGTGGATATTTAAATAACACTTATACAGCCGGACTATCCGGCTGTGAAAGTAATGGAGAGAACTAATGCACCAGCTCCCTGCAGGGTATGAAAATGCTTATAGTAAGGAAACTACAAAGGGTACAGTAATGATTTTACTTTTAAAAGGTCTGCCCAGGTCCTATTCAAGGGTAATATTAGTGTCATACTGAAAAATGACCTGACTGAGTCCCTTTAAGTAATATTGTGTACTCCGTTATGTAGTGCTCCTAATGAAGCTTCATTTGAAGACACAGATGTTTGGGACCTAGAGAATAGCGTATGTGAGCACTCAGCCATTTTAGTAGAACTGAGGCCACAGAGTCCTCTAAAGGTACCGTCACACGCGGCAATTTTGCAAGCAATTTCACTGGCAATTTGCTGGTTGCAGTGAAATCATGGATACATGGTTCTGTTTTGTTGCCGTGTAGAAATGGAACCATATGTCCATGATTTCACTGCAACCAGCAAATTGCCAGTGAAATTGCTTGCAAAATTGCCGCGTGTGACAGTACCTTTAGAGGTATGAGACTATGAGCCTCTGACCGGTTGTCAGGGACAATTACCAAATCCAATTACTTCCAGAATTTCGCTGTAGGACATTTTTTTTTGGAAACTTGTTCTACTGACAGGCTGCCCTTAAAATGAGGATAGAAAACATAGCCAGCAGACTGCATTCTAGATATCCACGATGACTAATTATATCTTGTTGCAATAGGTGAATCACCAGAGTTGGGAACAGCCCAAAAGTTACAGTTTCTTGGAGCAAATTCAGAAGTATGAATTATACGCCTGAATTTCTCCGATCACTTTTTTATGCTTCTTTTTTGCTGCTCCTTAAAGGGATCCTGTCACCTCCAAAACGCCACCTATCACTAATCTCACACTTCTTTTGTCTCCTAAAAGCATCCTGTGAAAGTGCATAAGGGCCATATTCTTTAGCCCTTAGGGCGTGTTGTTTTGCAGCCTCGAGGATCCACCTCTCTCTCTCTCTGTGTTTGCGCAGGTGCCAGATTACCAGCCCCGCAATCTGCATACAGCACAAGACAACACACGATGGGATCTGGTGCCTAAGTTATACGCAGGCGCAATGTTCCGAAACCATGTGACCTTAGTTCTCAGGCAGAGGTCACAGAGCATCCCCGAGAACTGAGGGATCTGCGCAGGCGCCGTCAACGTCACTAGGAAGAGAGAAGAGGAGGGTCCCGGAGGATAGAGGAGGAGAATGAGCAGCGAGGCGTTCAGATCCAGCAAAGGGAGCGTACCTCCTGGATCTAAATTAAGAATTTATATACATGCTGGGAAATGTAATAAAATCTTTAGGTGTCTCTGGGGGGTAGGGGGATAAGAGCCACGTTCACAAAATGCAGCAAAGGCGCTGCTGAAGGTGGCACCTTTAGTTTAATAGGCCCTGGGGGGGTGACAGGTTCCCTTTAAAGGGTGTCGGGGTTTCTCGGGGTTCTACCTAATGTGGAGTGGCTTGTGCCTTTTCTTTCCGAGATCGCCCTTTTATGCCTGTAGCCTCAGATGGACATCACAGTATCACTACGATATGCCGTGACATTCACACCTTGGCGCTCTGACTTCCAGAAACTAAGTTTACACTAAATGGGGTACATGGCTGTATCCATTTTATTGGGGAAAACCTTGAAGGGGTGGAACAATGAATTAGCACTGTTTACTTCATTTGGGAGAGTGTAGGGGTCCTGGGAGCCAAATCCTCGCTGATCCCCAGATGATGCAGTGTTATTGCTTTATGTTATCACTTGTTTAGCTTGGGGTTGGAGAATCGGAAGTCATTTGTGGCGAATAGAAATCATGTTATGTCTTAAGATATTGAGAACAACAATGAAGGCAATTGTCTAACTCCAAACGACCTTCACATCTGCGGCTCCCACCGCTCATATTCAGAGAAGCCATTATAACGAATAGGCCATCACTGCAGCAGGGCTGACTATAATGAACAATGTACAAAGACGTCCTCGATCACTGTCACAATTGGCCTCATGTTGAGGATGTTGTTCCCATTTGCTTAGTTCTGGGGGTTTTCTAACTATTTTGTTTAAATTTGAGAATTTCGGCAAAGTTTAAAAAACATTCATTTACAATCAGTCACAAATGATAGAAGTCGAGATCACTCAGTGTTCATATAATATGACTATTGGAATCATTATTATTAGAATTTATCCGATTTGTAGCACCATGATATTGACTTCTTATAATTGATTCCTTGGTGATGCAGTAATAGGCTTGAAGTCTGCTGGGAATTCAGATTTCTTTCTATTAGCTCCCAAGTCCGTTAAATGTGTTGTGTCATGACAAACCCTTCTGTCCAAAGTTTGTGGCCATTAAAGGGAATCTGTCAGCAGTTTTTTGCTACCTCATCTGAGAGCAGCATGATGTAGGCAAAAAGACCCTGAATCCAACAATGTGGCACTTAGATTACTGAATGCAGTGGTAATGTCATGACTGGGACAGTGGATGAGGGAATAGTAAATGAGATGGTTGTCACGCTTGGGGGGTGAAGGAGACAGGAACTGGATGGTGAGGTGGGCGAAGAGATTCAGGGGAAGCTAATCTGACCCTGGTACTGGGGTTCCCTGGCTCGCCCTGCTCTCGGAGGTATCTCTGAAGGTGAGGAGGTCCGAGTCACTACGCTTTCTCCTAAGCTCCTGAAAAGCCCTAGGCACAAAGCCCCTACCTCCACCCACGGACCAAGGAAACCCAGCAGCTTCAATTGAAGGGGATAACGGCCACTCCAGGGAAACATCTGCACACACCAGGACTCAGATCAGGAATGAACTGAATCAGTGACATCTGGTGGAAGGAAGCTGAAGTATTTATGGCAGATGAGTGGAGAGCAGAAGGCTCACACATCCCCTCAGCTCACCCAAGCTATTAGTCACTTCCACTAAACATTCAGCAACCTCTACCTGCAGAACCAGAGTGACTTAGGGAAAAAAAGGCTTTGTTACGTATGGACTGCCTTCAGTCAATAGGTACTGCTGATGTAGTTTAAACAATCAGGGGCGTAACTACAATAGGTGCAGGGGTTGCGATCTGCAGCCTAGAGGGGCCCCAAAAGTTCCTTTGGCCTATAGAAAAAGACTAATGCTATTAAAGATTTGCAATAATTGGGGTCCCCGTTTGACGCTTTTGCATCGGGGCCCCTGGGCCTGAAGTTACGTCACTGGTAACAATGGTATTGCGGGTAACGTAACGGAGTATCTGGTCTGACCAGGTAGACTGCAAACTCTAGTTTGACCCTGTACTCAGAGGTACCTCTGATGGTGAGAAGGTGTAAGTCGCCACCCTTGCCCTCAACTCAACCTGCCCTATACTTAAACCCTCTCCTCCACCCACCACAGACCGGGGTCAGCAGCCACTCCAGCAAAAGCAAAACTTCCAGAGGCTGCAGCACAAGCACTGACATCTACACAGAAGCTCGGTCAAAGGTAGAGTGAAAACTCTAACAGTGACATCAACTGGGAGAAGCTATTTAAAGGCCTAGGGTGGAGACTCCAGATGACTCAAACTTAAACTTCACTTTATCCAGCAACAGGACACCTAGCACAGCATACAGCAGCAGAACTGACATTAACTCACGTAGTTCCAGAAGAAATTCACACACATTTAATCACAGCAGCATCCAACATAGACCACAGATAGTCAGCGCATAACAGGTTCTGACACAATCAAGGTTTTTAGTTTTAGCAATGCAGCAAAACAGAGAAAGCTGCCCCCACCCACACCTGGCTCTTCATACAATGTCTATAGACAGTGACCTGCTAATCACAGAGGGGACGTGATAGACTTGGGCTCTCATACTACTCATTCCAAGTAATAAGCTACTGAAGCTAAAACAAACATAGCAGGTAAACAGCAACACACTTTGTGATGAGAGACATGGTTGAAATCTGCTGACAGATTCCCTTCAAAAGTTATGGCACAAAGAAGCTGTGCCACCAGACCTTTCTACTGCTGTAAAAGAAATGTAACATTTGAATGACCGACCT
>JARQOC010000010.1:67559711-67626269 GCA_033576535.1 Allobates femoralis | reverse complement strand
TTTCCACTGTGGGTACACAGACACAAACAACACCTTCCATCCCAGCGCAGTAGGGGGGAGCTCAACTTGCTGCCTTTAGGCAAGATCCCCTATAAATACTGGTGCTGGGGGCTGTTAGTTAGAATGTGCAGACGCTACAAGAGCTGTGGAGATGTAGTGGTGGTCGGTGCCGCGTTAGGCCTGAGCCAGTGACCCTGAACAGCCCTCAAAGTACTCACATATAAACAATAGTACAGCGGTCTCAGGGAGCGCCAAAGGAATACTGGACAAATTAGTGGATAAGAACCGACCTTTATTCTTCCTCCAATACCACTGCCGCAACGCGTTTCGACGGTCTAAGCCGTCTTCATCAGGTGGGGGCTGATGAAGACGGCTTAGACCGTCGAAACGCGTTGTGGCAGTGGTATTGGAGGAAGAATAAAGGTCGGTTCTTATCCACTAATTTGTCCAGTATTCCTTTGGCGCTCCCTGAGACCGCTGTACTATTGTTTTTATGTGAGTTCTCTCTCTACGGAGTCAAAGCGGCAGGAGCAGCCTGGAATATCTGGAGTTTTGAGGACCTGTGGTTACCTAATTACCGGGATAAACATACTGAGGACCTGCGGTGACGCGGTATCCGGTCTGGTAGGATTACGTGAAAATCGCGGAGCATGGAGTTGTGAATGCAAACACCGGCAGGACAGCAGCACTAATAGAAAGAGGCGACCCAGAGCCCCATCACCCACACGTTTAATCTTGGTTGTGTAGACGTACACAACCATTATAGGTGAGTGCACTGGCACTTTTTATTTATACAAATAGCCCTGTGTGTCTACACATGCACCCTTTTCTTTTTCTTTCAGCCCTCAAAGTAGTCCTGCAAGGCCCAAGAGTGGGGTCGGGAGAGAGAGAGAGAGAGACAAAGTGGGAACTGAGGAGCCAGCGTTAGGTTCACCTAAACAGGACACCGGAGTCCGGTATTCTCTACTGGGTCAGGTGCTCTCCAGTAGACTCGGTTTACCATGGAGACTTCAGTCTCCTGGGCATCTGCGCAGTCACTCACCAGGGAGCCAGGCACCGCAGAGAGAGAGGAACAGCAGTAGTCCATACAGGGTGTCCCGACGACAGCACAGGTGATCAGAGAGCAGAGGAGGCCAGCCAAGTTTCACATGGGGAATTTGCTTCACACACATGGGGAAAGAGACAAGGAGGCCTTATACCCACTCGCTGTGGAGACCCAGAAGTGCCCTGGATGTTTACCTGCAACTACACCAGTAAAAGGTAAAGAAACAACCACCGATGTGTATCGATTCCTTACCCGCACCGCTGCCATCCATAGAGACTGTCCCGTTATCCAACAGCCCGGCCAAATCCCAGCTCCATCCCTCGTCATCATCACCAAATACCCCAGGGATCCAGCTCCACCTGTGGGGAGCTTCAACCCCTAGCTGCTCATCCATCATCCCTGGAGGCCCCACGCAGCGCTGGTGCAGTCACCCGATACCACAGGTGGCGTCACGATAAACTTATATTCCCCCTTCCAATTACCCCTTTTCAGTTTACCACCAGGGCCACGGGTCTGGGCAGGCCACCAGTGACACAGCAGAGTGCCCAGATACCAGAGTCCCCATACCCTGGGCTAGTCAGATGCAGGCAAAGAGAAAGAATAAAGAATGTGCCCTGTGTATAGTTAGATTATTACCAATTTATGACAAAAAATTGTATCAGGTGTGTATTGAGAAGATGCTAAAGGAGGAATCTCCATCCATTGTTAAAAACCTAAAAGTTTGGATTAAAGCTGAGGTCAGGGACTCAGTTAAAGAGGTTTAGGAGTAAGATCACTTTATGCCGCAAGTATGGAATTAGAAGATGAGGAATTGGAAAATGTTTGCTCGGATGTTTCAGGGCCACAATAAAAATTAAGGAAATCAAGGAACCCAAATCCATATAAAATGTAATGTTTGGGGATTGGAAGTTAGGAGACAGATGTTTTCCAGTCCAGTGCACAATAAAAGTCCATCCTAATAAGAGTGGAAGAAACCTAATAAGAAGGTATTCCAAAGGGAGTTAATAGAAAATTTCCCTTTGAATCTGAGATTTCTGAATGTTGGGAAAAAGCCCCTAGGATCGATGCAGCCATTTCTCGGGTGTCGGCTTTACCCTTTGAAGACACATGCCTCCTGAAAGATCCTCTAGATAAGAAGGTGAACAATTTTCTTTAAAAGGCCTTGGAGTCGCAGCAATATTGCATTTAAAAGTTCCTGCTGCAAACATGCACAGCAAGATCTCTGTTCATATATCTACATCAGCTACAGTCTTCGATTGGGAATAAATGTCCACATGGTCGGATTATGGCCAATTTTCAAACAACCCAGAAAGCAGCTGATATTTTAGCTGATGCATTAAGGTTTATGGCTTGGTCTTTCTCCATGTCCAACTCAGCGCCCCAGGCCCTTTAGCTGAGGAATTGGTCAGACGATCTTCAATCAATAAGTAGGTTTTGCAGAATTCCATGTCAGGGAGAATTCCTTTTCAGGCCAGTCCGGAACTCTCCATGTGTGAGGACGTGCAGGGGGAGAGCTCCTCGCCCAAGGACCAGAATCTGCCCTCTAAATATAGCTAAATTTCAAGAGATGAGGAAGAAGCACCAGCCACGGACCCGGAAAGACCCTGAGCTCTCTGCCCCGCTCACCTTAGATCAGGGGTCTCAAACTCGCGGCCCGAGGGCCGCATGCGGCCCCTGGGGCTTCACTATGCAGCCCGCGGCACCTTGGACAACTTAATGATGCATTGCCCCAGTGCAGGGGGCCGCAGCAGTCCCCGCTGTGTGATGACTTCTGTCCGCAGCACTAACCAGCTCTGCCACTCAGCAAGATCAATGCAAGCTGCCAGCCGATGAGAGGCCCGCAGCTGACGGCAGAATATGACGTCACCTGCAGGCCTCTGGCTGGCAGATTGCATTGATCTTGATGAGCAACAGAGCTTATCTGAGTGCCGGCTGGAGGAAGTCTTAGCACAGCGGAGGCCGGAAGTCAGTACAGTGGGGACCGCGGCGGCTCCCTGCACTGGAACGATGCATCATTAAAGTGAGAAAAGTGTGAGTGTGTGTGAGAAGGTGTGTGTGTGAGACTGGGTGTGTGTGTGTGAGACTGGGTGTGTGAGTGAGGATGTGTGTATAAGAAAGTGTGTGCGAGTTTCAGTGTGTGTATGAGAGTGTGTGAGTGTGTATGAGGATGTGTGAGAGTGTGTTTGAGAGTATGTGTGTGTGTGTGTGTGTGGGGGGGTTTGTGTGTGAGTGTGATAGAGTGTGTATTTGAGTGTGTAAGAAGGTAAAACAGGATGGGGGGGCATCACTATAAAAGTAGATCAGGATGGGGGGACACCACTATAAAAGTAGATCAGGATGGGGGACATTACTATAAAAGTAGATCAGGATAGGGGCCATCACTATAAAAGGGGATCAGGATGGGGGACACCACTATAAAAGGGGATCAGGATGGGGGACACCACTATAAAAGGGGATCAGGATGGGGGACACCACTATAAAAGTAGATCAGGATGGGGGACATCACTATAAAAGGGGATCAGGATGGGGGACACCACTATAAAAGGGGATCAGGATGGGGGACACCACTATAAAAGGGGATCAGGATGGGGGACATCACTATAAAAGTAGATCAGGATGGGGGACACCACTATAAAAGGGGATCAGGATGGGGGACACCACTATAAAAGGGGATCAGGATGGGGACACCACTATAAAAGGGGATCAGGATGGGGGACACCACTATAAAAGGGGATCAGGATGGGGGACACCACTATAAAAGGGGATCAGGATGGGGGACACCACTATAAAAGGGGATCAGGATGGGGGACACCACTATAAAAGGGGATCAGGATGGGGACACCACTATAAAAGGGGATCAGGATGGGGGACATCACTATAAAAGGGGATCAGGATGGGGGACACCACTATAAAAGGGGATCAGGATGGGGGACATCACTATAAAAGGGGATCAGGATGGGGACATCACTATAAACGTAGATCAGGATGGGGGACATCACTATAAAAGGGGATCGGGATGGGACATCATGACTAAAGGGGAATGGGAAGGGGGACATCACTAGAAAAGGAGATCAGGAAGGGGGTCATCACTACAAAAGGAGATCAGTGTGGGGGACATCACTACAAAAGGGGACCATGATCGATGGGGGACATCATTAGAAAAAGGGATCAGGATGGTGGACATCACTAGAAAAAGGGATCAGGAAAGGGATCATCACTAGAAAAAGGGATCAGGATGGGGGACACCACTATAAAAGGGGATCAGGATGGGGGACACCACTATAAAAGGGGATCAGGATGGGGACACCACTATAAAAGGGGATCAGGATGGGGGACATCACTATAAAAGGGGATCAGGATGGGGGACACCACTATAAAAGGGGATCAGGATGGGGGACATCACTATAAAAGGGGATCAGGATGGGGACATCACTATAAAAGGGGATCAGGATGGGGACATCACTATAAACGTAGATCAGGATGGGGGACATCACTATAAAAGGGGATCGGGATGGGACATCATGACTAAAGGGGAATGGGAAGGGGGACATCACTACAAAAGGGGACCATGATCGATGGGGGACATCATTAGAAAAAGGGATCAGGATGGTGGACATCACTAGAAAAAGGGATCAGGAAAGGTATCATCACTAGAAAAAGGGATCAGGATGGGGGACATCAGTAGAAAAGGACATTACTACAGGATGGAGACATTACTACAAGAAAGGGATCAGGAATTGTACTTTACTACATTGAGCAAGAAATTCTGGTATTACTAAAAATATCACTTAGTCCTACAAGAGATGCGGCCCTCCGCTATAAATGTTTTTCTATGTGCGGCCCATCAACCCAGCTGAGTTTGAGACCCCTGCCTTAGATGGATTTCTTGAGTATGAGAAAAAATTACAAATGGCAGAAATTAGATTACATATGTGACCCACTATGAGAGGCTTAAGAGAAGTAATTGACCTCAGAACCCGACGTAGGCGGCCGTCACACGGTGCAATATCTTGAACGATATCGTTTAAGCGATCTGCTTTTTGATCGCTTAAGCGATATCGTTTGTGCATCGCTACGTGTAATCAAGCGATTTTACAATGTAAGATCGCTTGATCGTTAGATCGCAGATGTGGGAGCCGGAGCTCATATCAAGCGATCATCGCTTGAACAATCTGCTTCATCGTGGTGTGTGACACCACGATGAACGATCTCCCAGCGGCAGAGCCTATGCTGGGAGATGGTATCTATGGTAAACGTCGGGTTACTAAGCGCGGCGCGGCGCCTAGTAACCCGATGTGTACCATAGTTACCAGCGATCTCGCTGGTCCACATCTCTGGTGAGTCTGTGTGACATCTCACCAGCGATGTGAACGATATTGTTAGTGATCGCGCGTGCACGTGATCGCTTACAATATCGCTCACGAAATTGCACCGTGTGACGGCCGCCTTAAAAACATCTCGCTAACCAAGGAAGAAAAGTTAATACGCTACTCTAGGCAGAGGTTTTATATATATGGCAATAGAACGCACTCAATGTTAGCTAACAAACAGAGATAAGATGGCTGCTAACACACCATATGGCATCAGGGACACAACAGGTACTATCCGCTATGACCCAGACGGAATGGCACGGGCCTTTTATGAGCAATATTCCTCCTTATATTCTCTCCCTGACGTCATGTCACCTTCCGACCCTTTGTAAAGAGGCAATAGATGACTTAAATCGAAAGATCATGATAGAAGAGGTGAAGGAGATAATAAAAAACCTACCAGGACGTAAATCTCCAGGCTCAGACGGACTACCCTATGTATATTACAAGACTTATGGAGATATACTATACCAGCCCATAGTCCAAATGTTCAACTTTTTTATGGAAGGAGGAGAAATCCCCACTACCCTACTTCATTCATTCATTACCGTAATTCATAAAGACAGTAGGGATCCAGTGGACTGTGCAAGTTATTGTTCCATAAGCCTATTAAACTCGGACCTCAAAACCTATACTAAGCTACTTGCTGAGAGATTGGGCAATTGGCTCCCACAATTGATTAATAAAGATCAGGTGGGGTTTGTGCACTACAGACAAACTGCAGACAACACTGAATGCATCATAGACTTAATTGAGGTAGCCAACAAGAAGGGGATGGAGGCGGTCCACTTGGGGCTTGACGCAGAGAAGGCCTTTCACATGCTTGATTGGGTGTTTACGTTCCGCACTTTACGTCACTTTGGCCTGTTGGGGCCCTTTGTCTCGGCCCTGAGGGGCCTCTACTCTTGACCAATGATGACGATACGACTTCCACATCAGTCACTGCCACTGTCACTCAGGGAGCCTCTCTATAAGAAATGGCACCCGACAGGGTTGTCCACTCTCTCCACTACTATAACTCCTGAGCATCGAGCCCTTGGTGGCCCAAATACAAAATATCACTGATATCACTGGTATTATCCCTATTATATTATCCCTAACCAACCCCATTATTTCCCTTCCTAACCTACATCACACCCTTGATACATACTCCACTCTGTCTGGGTACAAGCTAAATACGGGAAGATGGAAGCGCTACCAATTAATATCCCTGACTCTAAACTTAATTTTTTTTTAAACAATCATATAACTATATGTGGCACAAGACCTCTATAAAATATTTAGGAGTCCATATTACGCCAAGTTATAAAACTATATATCGGGCAAATTCCCCTCCCTTCCCCCCCGGTCCAGGAATTGGAGACGCAACTTCGGAAATGGTCCTCCATGCAAATTTCCTTGTTGGGTAGAATAGCGGAGATTAAAATGTCATTCCTCCCTAAGCTCCTCTATTTGTTTGGGACTATCCCAGCTAAAGTCGCGATGAAAATGTTAACCCCTTCAGGACCCAGCCTATTTTGAACCTAAAGACCTTGGCATTTTTGTCAATTCTGACCAGTGTCCCTTTATGAGGTAATAACTCTGGAGCGCTTCAACGGATCCTTGCGATTCTGAGATTGCTTTTTTGTGACATATTGGGCTTCATGTTAGTAGTAAACTTAGGTTGATAATTTTGCAAAACTTTTGAGAATTTCGCAATTTTCAAATTTTTAATTTTTATTCTGCTAAACCAGAGAGTTATGCGACACAAAATAGTTAATAAATAACATTTCCCACATGTCTACTTTACATCAGCACAATTTTGGAAAAAAAAATTTTGGGGTGGGAAGTTATAAGGGTTCAAAGTTCATCAGCAATTTCTATTTTTCCAGCGAAATTTACCAAACCTTTTTTTTAGTGACCACATCACATTTGAAGTTCCTTTGAGGGGTGTACATGACAGAAAACACCCAAAAGTGACACCATTCCAAAAACTGCATCCCTCAAGCTACTGAAAACTACATTCAAGAAGATTATTAACCCTTCAGGTGCTTCACAGGAACTAAAGCAACATGGAAGGAAAAAATTGACATTTTAATTTTTCTAACAAAAATGTTCTTTTAGCCTCAATTCTTTCATTTTCATATGGGCAACAGGATAAAATGGATCCTAAAGTTAGTTGGGCAATTTCTCCTGAGTACACCAATACCTCATATGTGGTCATAAACCACTGTTTGTGCGCATGGTAGGGCTCAGAAGGGAAGGAGCGCAATTTGACTTTTGGAGCTAATTTTCCATTCAAAAAGTGAAATGGCACTCCTTCACTTCTGAGCTCTGCCGTGCGCCCAAACAGTGGTTTATAACCACATATGAGGTATTAAAGTATTCAGGAGAAATTGCCCAACAAATTTTAGGATGCATTTTATCCTTTTGCCCATGTGAAAATGAAAAAAGTTAGGCTAAAAGAAAATTTTTGTGAAAAAAAAAAAAAAAAGTACTTTTTGATTATTACGGATTAATTTATGAAACATCTAGGGGTTCAAAGTGCTCACCACCCATCTAGACCCTGGTGGGTCTAGTTTCCACAATGGGCTCACTTGTGCGGGAGCCCCAATGTTTAGGCACACAGGGGCTCTTCAAATGCGACATGGTGTCCACTAACAATTTGAGCTAATTTTCCATTCAAATTGTTAGCGGGCACCATGTCGCGTTTGGAGAGCTCCTGTGTGCCTAAACATTGGAGCTCTCCCATAAGTGACCTCATTTTGGAAACTAGATCCCCCAGGGAACCTATCTAGATGGGTGGTGAGCACTTTGAACCCCCAGATATTTCAACAATTGATCCGTAATAATGATAAAGTACTTTTTTTTCCACAAAAATTTTCTTTTTTCATTTTTACAGATTAATTTGTGAAGCACCTGGGGTTCAAAATGCTCACCACCCATCTAAATAAGTTCCCTGGGGGATCTAGTTTCCAAAATGAGGTCACTTGTGGGAGAGCTCCAATGTTTAGGCACACAGGGGCTCTCCAAATGCGACATGGTGTCCGCTAACAATTTGAATGGAAAATTAGCTCAAATTGTTAGCGGCTGCATGTCGTGTTTGGAGAGCCCCTGTGTGCCTAAACATTGGAGCTCTCCCATAAGTGACCTCATTTTGGAAACTAGGCCCCCCAGGGAACTTATCTAGATGGGTGGTGAGCATTTTGAACCCCAGGTGCTTCACAAATTAATCTGTTAAATGAAAAAAGAAAATTTTTGCAGCGTGGGGGCCCACGTTTGGGTTTTTCCATGTTGAGGATTCCAGCTGCCAAGTTGTACCTGGCTGGCAACCAATAATACAGTGAAGGCCTTTTTTTATATATTTCTAGAACTGATTTTAGAGAAAAAAAATGACATGGGGCTCCGGCATATTTTTGATCCAGCCAGGTACAACTTTACGGACTGCCAGCAACTCCCAGCTGCCTCGTTGTACCTGGCTGGCAACCAAAAATACAGCAAAGCCCATTTTATTTTATTTCTAGAACTAATTCTAGAAAAAAAAAATGACGTGGGGCTCCGCCATATTTTTGATCCAGCCAGGTACAACTTTACGGACTGCCAGCAACCCCCAGCTGCCTCGTTGTATCTGGCTGGCAACCAAAAATACAGCAAAGCCCATTTTATTTTATTTCTAGAACTAATTCTAGGAAAAAAAAAATGACGTGGGGCTCCGCCATATTTTTGGCCCAGCCAGGTATAACTAGGCAGCTGGGGGCTGGAATCCAAGCGTTCTGGGACCCCCCATGCTGCAAATTGCAGCCCGCAGCCACCCCAGAAAATGGCGCATTCATTGAAGCGACATTTTCTGGCACTGTACCCAGGCTCTTCCAGTTGCCCTGGTGTTGGTGGCAAACTGGGTGATAGACATGATTACTTACCGGTAATTGTGTTTTATGGAGTCCACGACAGCACCCACATGAGAGAGGGGATCCGCCCACCAGGACAGGAAACCTACAGATAAAAAGGGGCGGTCCCCCTCGCTCCCTCAGTTTGTGTTACAGAGCATGAGAGGAACCGCATAGTTAAGAGAAGCAGAATATATCCAACAATACACAGAACAATGATCAACCCAACAACCCCAGTACGGTGCAAGTGAAGCAAATCACACAAAAAACAAAAAACGTGAGAAGGGAGGGAAGTGAGTGGGTGCTGTCGTGGACTCCATAAAACACAATTACCGGTAAGTAATCATGTCTTTTCTTCTCGCCACGACAGCACCCACATGAGAGAATTGCAGAGAGCAAGACTAGGGTGGGACAACAGTGCTGAGGACAGACCGCCCGAAAGCCAAGTCAGAGTCAGAAGACAAAGACAAGCGATAGTGGTTATAAAAGGTAGAAGGAGACGACCAAGTCGCAGCCTTACAAATAGAGTCAATGGAGACGTCGGCGCGTTCCGCCCGTGAAGAAGCCATGGCCCTAGCAGAATGCGCACGGACACCATCTGGAGGACTGCGACCCATCACCGAGTAGGCCAGGCAGATGGCATCTCGGATCCATCTAGACAATGTGCTCTTAGAAACAGCAAACCCCTTCCGTGGACCCTGAAAGGACACAAACAGAGCCCTACTCTGCCGAGAAGCGCTGGTCCTATCAAGGTAGTGCAACACTAATCTCCTGACATCAAGCGTATGGAACCGCTGTTCCTCTGGGGAAGAAGGATGAGGAAAAAAGGAAGGAAGGAAAATCTCCTGACTCCGATGAAACCGAGAAGCAACCTTAGGAAGATAGGAGGGATCTGGTTTCAGGACAAGCCTATCTGGAAAGCCGGACAGAAAAGGAGGATCGATAGACAAAGCCTGGAGGTCACCCACCCGTCTAGCTGAAGTGAGGGCCACTAATAGGTCCCTGTCTCTCAAGACTGCCCTAAGGGAGGCATCCTCAAGGGGCTCAAAAGGCCCCCCCATCAGGGCGTCCAGGACCAGATTTAAATCCCACAGAGCCACCCGAGCAATATGAACAGGGGTGCTGCGCCCACAAGCTGCAATAAAACGAGAAACCCAACGGTCTCCCGCAACGTCCCAACCATACAATGCCCCCAAGGCAGAAACGTGTACCTTAAGGGTACTCACAGAAAGACCCAACTCCCGGCCTCTCTGAAGGAACTCCAGTATAGAAGGAATAGGCACAACAGGAGAAAAGGGAGCCGTATGGAACTCCAGGAACTTTCTCCAGACCCTACTATAAATCCTAGTCGTAACTGCCTTCCTACTCAGCAGAAGAGTGGAGATAAGGGAGTCCGAGAAGCCACGCAACCTCAACAAGGTCCTTTCAAGTTCCATGCCGTCAGGTGGAGGCCCTTCACCCGAGGGTGACGGCAAGGACCCTGAGACAGTAGGTCCGGCACAGCGGGAAGAATCCAGGGATCTGAGATGGACATCGCTCTGAGCCAAGTAAACCACGGTCGTCTGGGCCAGAACGGGGCGATGAGGATCACCCTCGCCCTCTCTTCTCGGATCTTCCTGATCACCACCGGAAGCAAGTTCATCGGCGGGAACGCATAAGCGAGACTGAAGGTCCAAGGAAACTGGAGTGAGTCCACCATCTCCGGAGAGTCCTGCACAGTCAGGGAGGCAAACCGGGGAACCTGCCGGTTGGCCCGAGCGGCGAACAGATCGATGACCGGAAGCCCCCACAGGGCAACAATCTTCCGGAAAGTCTGGCGACAGAGGACCCATTCGCCCTGGTGAAGGGCATGGCGACTCAGAAAGTCCGCGGTGGAATTGTCGACCCCCCTGACATGAAGGGCCGAGAGAGACAGCAGGTTGGCTTCGG
Source organism: Allobates femoralis (assembly GCA_033576535.1). Lineage (NCBI taxonomy): Eukaryota > Metazoa > Chordata > Amphibia > Anura > Aromobatidae > Allobates > Allobates femoralis. The sequence goes on along the minus strand of JARQOC010000010.1, from coordinate 67,615,059 downwards.
CCAGAGTGAGAATGGCCACTGCAGTAGACAGAAGAGTCTGAGAGCGAGTACCGCCTTGCCGGTTGATGTAGGCCACTGACGTGGTGTTGTCCGACAAAATCCAAACATGTGTGCCGCGTAACTGTGGGAGAAAATGACGAAGAGCCAGGTAGACAGCTTTCAATTCCCGCAAGTTTGAAGAGTCCGAGGAATCATCCACAGACCAACGACCCTGAGCCAAGTCAGACCCCAGGTGAGCCCCCCACCCGTCAGGGCTAGCATCTGTCAGAATAGTCCGAGAAGGGCGAATCACCCAGGGAACTCCCCGAGAAAGCGTATCCGGGCCCAACCACCAGGCCAGGGACCCCACTACCTCCGAAGATAAGGTAAAGCGACCCTGGAGCCGAGCGCCCAAATAGACCTCTGCCCGCAACACTGCTTGTTGCAACGGGCGAGTATGAAACTGAGCCCATTGCACCGCAGGAATGCAAGACGAAAGAGACCCTAAGAGAGACATGGCTTCCCGCAAGGACATGGAAGGGTGCGCCATCGCCCGCTGAACCTTAGCCCTGATATGGGACTGCTTGTCGTCAGGGAGGAGGCACAACTGACTTACGGAGTCCAGGAGAAGACCCAAAAAGGACTGGCGCGTCACTGGAGTCAATCTGGATTTTCCCAGGTTGATGATCCATCCCAAGGCCTGTAAGGATGAGATGGTATGAGACAGGCGTTTCTGACACTGAACAGAAGAGACACCTACTATCAAAAAATCGTCCAAATAAGGCACAATGAGAATATCCTGCAGACGTAAGTAAGACATCACCTCTGAAATCAGTTTGGTAAAGACACGAGGGGCCATCGACAGACCAAAAGGCATTGCCGCAAACTGAAAGTGCCGAGTCTGCCCCTCCCAGACGACCGCCACCTGAAGAAACCGCTGGGAATCGGCGTGGATTGCGAGATGGTAATAAGCATCCTTTAGATCCAATACTGCCATGAAGCATCTAGGAAACAACAATTTAATCGTGGAATGAATAGATTCCATTTTGAAGGACCGGAAGACCAGGAAGGAATTTAACTTCTTCAAATTAATAATTGTACGAAACGACCCATCGGGTTTAGAAACCAAGAACAAGGGGGAATAAAACCCCCGTCCTTCCTGGCCGACCGGTACCTCAACAAGAACATTTTTGGCCAGAAGAGACTGAATCTCCAGCTTCAGGGCAAGGGAATGATGAGCGGGAGGAGAGGTGAGCACAAAGGAATCCGGAGGACGACGGAGAAACTCCAACGGGAGGCCGGAAGAGATCAACCGTAAAATCCAGGGATTGGATGTGATAAGGGACCAACGGTGAGAAAACTGAGACAATCTACCCCCCACTGGGAGCTCCGAATTATTGGAATTTTCTACCGGCCTTAAATGAGGACCCCCCAAACAGGGCACCCCGTTGTTTACCCTCCTTGGGTTCCCAATGGTCACGGGCCTCCCGGTAAGATCTCTTCTGCCCGAACGGACGCCTCTTGAAGGCTCTCCTATAGGATGGAACATTCTGATTAGGAAACCCCTTCTTACGATCAGCCGCCTTAGCCAGAATATCATCCAATTCAGTACCAAAGAGGTACTCACCACGGAAAGGGAGGGCACACAACTTGGCTTTGGATTGAGCATCCCCCTTCCAACCTTTAAGCCACAGGGCTCGACGAGCAGAGTTGGTCAATCCCGCAGATCGAGCCGCCAGGCGCAGGGAGTCCGCAGAAACATCCGCGAGATAAGCCGAGGCACCCCGAATCAAAGGCAGAGAAGACAACAACTTATCCCTGGGAACCCCTGATTTAATCTGGTCTTCCAGTTGATCGACCCAGACCAACAGAGACCTGGCCGTACAGGTAGCGGATATAGCCGGCTTGAAGGCACCAGCACAGGACTTCCAAGACCTCTTGAGCAGCATCTCCGCCTTGCGGTCCAGTGGGTCAGTCAACAAGCCTGCATCTTCAACCGGGAGCGAGGAACGCCTTGATGTAGAGGCGACCGCTGCGTCCACCTTAGGAACCTTCGACCAAGCCGTCAAATCCTCGTCATCGAATGGATACCTCCGCTTGGAAGAAGAAGGAAGGGAACCACATCTATCCTGCTTATCCCATTCACGACGAACTAGATCCTTGAGGGCCCCCACGACGGGAATAGAGCGTCTCCGTTTCTCTGAGAGACCCGTGAACATTATATCTTGTGCTGAGCGAGATTCCTTACAATCCGGAACCCCCATAGTCTGACGAATGGACCTGACCAGAGCGTCCACACTTTCCGGGGGAAAACAGGACTTCCCTTCATCATCAGAGGACGAGGACGAGGATCCCGGAGAAGCTGACCGGGACCTGGGTACCCCTGGAGACCCAGCCGGACTACCCGTCGGTGAAGAGATACAAGGGGACACCTGTTTCCTAGACCTGGAGGAAGGAGACCGATGGTCCGTCACCTCCCGTAGGGAAAGCAGCTCCTCACGGATCATGGACCGGATATCAGCAGTTTTAATTGAGGATTCGTCCTGCAATGTCTGTGCTATACAAGCCTGACATAACCTCTTAACATAGGATTCAGGAAGGGGCTGCAAACAAAGAGCACACTCCTTATGCTTCAATTTCTTGGCTTTCTTAGCCTAATAAGAGACAGAAACACACAAGAAACAGGAAAAAAAATGGCCCCATCAGCATAACAGGAGAGAACACACTCACCCAGCAAGCTGTGAAACTACTGACCGGTTCAGGAGGTGTAGGGCCAGCATGAGAAGACTGTGTCCCAGGCTTACTGCGGTCACTTCTCTCCGCAGAACCTGCACCCTTGCCACGGCTACTGGTGCTGCGTGCCTTGCTGGCTGGCAGCATGTCCCCATCCGGTGGATGCAGCCCTCCTGCCCCAGGAGAAGACATCATGGACGGCCCCACTGAGAACCGGACCGCCCTGAAATAACTTCTATCCCAAGACCGAGCGATGGGGCCACCTCCCCGGCCACCCGGAAGTACTCAGACTTACATCCGGGTCAGGAGCGATTTCCTTCAGTGCGCAGGCGCCGGCGCGACCCGGAAGCCGGCGCAGAAGGCCCCAGACCGCCGACCGCCGCGGCTGCAGCGATACACCCGTACCCCACAGAGGCCCGAGCCCCGGCGCCGCGACGCCCCGCCCCCCCCCGCCGGAAGCACAGGCCCGCCCGCTGTGGACGTAGCCCGCACCCCCCGCGAAATGGCGGCGAAACGCCACCGCCCCAGAGCCCCAGCCCCCAGGAGGCACAGGGCCCGCCACATCCAGCAGCCGGCCCAACAGCCCGAAATCTTACCCATACAAGGATGCCAGGTCCTAGATGAGTGCAGACTGCTCCAACTGCACCACGCTCCCATGAGTCAGGGAGACGTCGCACGCTGACCTCATGACATCCATCCTCAGACGAGGGGAGAGCCTGAAGCAGGACTTCCCGACGCTGCATCTGACGTTCCAGGCCCTGCCGTTCCCACAGACACCGACACAGAGGCTGATGAACCCAGGTAAGCCATTACTGCAGGTTCCCATCAGGACAGGAAACCAAACTGAGGGAGCGAGGGGGACCGCCCCTTTTTATCTGTAGGTTTCCTGTCCTGGTGGGCGGATCCCCTCTCTCATGTGGGTGCTGTCGTGGCGAGAAGAAAAAAGGGGTTAATGCCATCTTTTTATTGGCAGCTGGCACTAAGCCCGAGATTCATAATGTCAAGCCAATGTTAGACTCAGCCATTAGGAACCTCTAGTAAATAGTCAAAAAAAAATACACCATACAGAGAAAAATCTTTTTATTTGAAAAAAAAAAAAAAAAACACTAACAAAATTCGGACTCCATCTTCATTATAAAGATCCGACGTAGTCCACAATGAAAGTCCCACTATGCTTGATCGCCTCCGACGTAGTCCACAACGAAGGTCCCACGACGCTCGATCGCCTCTGCTCAACCCAAAGACTGCAGCAAGGGATCAAGTGTGCTCTTCCTACTGTCTCTGGGGTCAGAGTTATGGTGCACTGTATGGCAATAATCTGTCATACAGTGCACCATGACTATGATCCCAGAGACTACAACAAGAGGACACTTGATCCCTTGTTGCACCCATCCATCCATGCACTCATCATCCACGCATGCACCCATCCACGAATGCACACACACGCACACACGCATCTACACATCCACACATCAATGCATGCACATATCCATCCATGCACACATCCATCCATGCACATAAGCATCCACACATCCATGCACGCACACATCTATGCATACACACACACCTATCCATGCACACATCCATCCATGCACACATCCATGCATGCATCCACGCACACACACATCTATGCATGCACACATCCATACAAGCACACATCCCTCCATGCATGCACACATCCACACATCCACACACATTCATCCATGCCCACATCCATGCAAGCACGTATCCACACATCCACGCACGCACACATCCACGCACGCACACATCTATCCATGCACACATCTATCCATGCACACATCCATCCATGCACACATCCACGCATGCACACACATCTATCCATGCACGCACACATCCATGCAACATCCATCCATGCATGCACGCATCCACGCATGCACACACATCTATCCATGCACACACATCTATCCATGAACACATCCATCCATGCACACATCCACGCACGCACACATTCACGCATGCACACATCTATCCATGCATACATCCATCCATGCACACATCCACGCATGCACACACATCTATCCATGCACGCACACATCCATGCAACATCCATCCATGCACGCACACATGCACGCATCCACACATCCACGCATGCACACACATCTATCCATGCACACACATCTATCCATGAACACATCCATCCATGCACACATCCACGCACGCACACATCCACGCATACACACACATCTATCCATGCATGCATCCATCCATGCACAAACACACACATCCACCCATCCACGCACACATCCACACACATATCCATCCATACACACATCCACACATGCATGCATCCATAAATGCATCCACGCACATCCATGCATGCACACATCCATCCATGCACTCATCCATGCATGCCCGCATGCATGCACACATCCACGCATGCATACACACATCTATCCATGCACACATCCATTCATGCATGCACACGTCCACACATCTACGCACGCAATCCCGCATGCACACATCCATGCATGCAACATCCATCCATGCACACATGCATGCACACATCCACATATCTACGCATGCATGCTCACACATCCATACAAGCACACATCCACACATGCACACATCTATCCACCCATGCATGCAACCATGCATCTATCCACCCATGCATGCACCCATCCGTCCACCCATGCATGCATGCACCCACTCACCCATCCATACCCTCATGCATGCACCCACTCACTCATCCATCAATCCATCCATCCATTCATACTTACCTCATCTAGGAGGAGGAGCCCGGAAGAGGAGGAGGGGCCCACACTGGAGCTGGCCGGCGGGTGCAGCCTGCCGGGAGATGAAAGGGGGGGGGTGGGAGAGGGGCAAGGTGTGACAAAATGGACCCTTTCAATGTAGGACATATGATGATTTCTTATGTAACTCAGACATATCATATTGTATATAGGCTTGTAAACTTGTATTGGCCAAGGAGAATTTCCTACAGTATTTTCATAGATTACTTTAAGTTTAGCATGGTAATGTAATTATCTAACCTGTTTGTCATTGAAGGCCAGAGAACTTAATTATGCTAATCGTCCATTGTCTATTGTGAATGTTGATTCCATGTACAGGGGCCCCAGCCACGATTGTTTAAGTGTCATTGATTGCAGACTCAATGTCTCATACTAACATTCCATTGTATCACTGCTAGGTGCTATATCAATCAGCATTTGGATTGCAATAGTACTAAAATATGTTAAATGAGGATTGGAGTTCAGCCAATGAAAAGACTGTGTTATTGAACCAATCATGACGTCCCCAATATCCTACAATGAGGGCTGAGGGTATATAAGGAGGACTGTTCACTTTGACCAGCAGTGTTTTTGGAGATTGAAGATTGGAGACAGGCAGCTAATCTAGGGTCTTCGGATCCGGTTAGCGAGCCATAACCCTAGGCCTAGGCATTTCGGTGCCGACCAAGGGGATCAGAACACGGACTAAAGAACCACAAGGACTTCAGTATCGGATTATCGGATTCGGCTGTGATAGACTGCTTAAGGACAAGGAAGCAACCCAGGTTGGGACGATACAGTCACCTGGCTACAGACTTTGCCGTGCTACATTCTAAACCCTGGTGAGCCAGCGGAAGGGTGAGACTCTGTTGCCTGTTACATTTATTTGCTGTGCTTGGTTATGCGTTATATGCTGTTAACTGTTTGGGAATCCAATAAAGCCTTAATATTGTGATTCCCTCACCCTGTGTTGTCTGAGTAGTGTTCCGCCCACGGTTAAGGAGCTCGGGCGTTCAGTTGGGGATGAGCCCTGGTCCACGTTGTCTTTGTAAAGGCGGCTGGGCCTGCGGACGAGAGCACCCACTGACCCCCGGGTCTCCACAATTGGTGGCAGCAGTGGGATACTACTCAGCCTGGTTTATCCAGGGGAGCTGCAGGGGACTGGTGTTCGTGGACACCGTCCAATGGCTCAACAACCAGGGATGCATATAAGCATACCCAGCAGGCCATAGGTGAGGCATTCAGGTTTCGGACGTTGCCATGTCCAACCCCACCAGCTCAGCCATGGGACGAGGACTGGAGTGGAAGTACGGCCGCTATAGGAAACTGCAACTAGAGGTGGCATGTCTGTTCCGAGAAATCGAAGCCAGGGACACTGATACACGGTCGGATTTGATCCAGAGATTGGTCCAGTGGCATGCCCAGAAGGATGCAGAGAATGATGAGGACCCCGCCGAGATTGACCCAAAGGAATTAAACTGTGTGCCACATCATGGATCCAGTGACAGTTTGGAAGGACACCAGTTCCAAGCCCTGGAACTGCAAGAAATTGATCCTGTCAACACCGTGCCTGAGCAGGGAGAGGACAAGTTGGAGGTTATGGACAACGTCCCTATCCCTGTTGCTTTGGAGACTGACCAGGAAGAGGTTGATGTGGGATTTGTGAGCAGCTTCCCCACACCTGTTGTTTCAGGGGCTAACCAGGAGGAGGTTGAAGTGGGGCTCATGGATGGCCCCCCCACATCTGTTGTTTTGCAAGCTGACCCAGGACAAGGACTATCCAAGCCAGTGTGTCACAGCCATCACCATCATCCAGGAAGCCAAGCAGCACCCTGATGTGGATCTTGCTACCCCACCTTCAGAGGATAATTCATGTTCCCAGCCCCCATCATTCTTCTCTGAGCCATCAACAGTGAGTAAAGACACACAGAATGTTGTCATGGACTGGGGGGAATTGATAACCAGAAGTTTATGGGAGCCCAACTCCTGAATCCCATTTTACTGCTTGTCCACAATATGTCTGCCCATCCTGGGGGAGGTAATCTGGGGGAGGTGTATAGATGGAAGCCTCGATTGCTGACTTCACCATTAAAAAAGACAATGCCGCCCAGAGGAGAAGGATAACCAGAGACTGATCACATCTGACTGCCCTGTCTGGTTACATAAGAAGGGGGAAGAATGTGACGAAATGGACCCTTTCAATGTAGGACATATGATGATTTCTTATGTAACTCGGACATATCATATTGTATATAGGCTTGTAAACTTGTATTGGCCAAGGAGAATTTCCTACAGTATTTTCATAGATTACTTTAAGTTTAGCATGGTAATGTAATTATCTAACCTGTTTGTCATTGAAGGCCAGAGAACTTAATTATGCTAATCGTCCATTGTCTATTACCCTGTGAATGTTGATTCCATGTACAGGGGCCCCAGCCACGATTGTTTAAGTGTCATTGATTGCAGACTCAATGTCTCATACTAACATTCCATTGTATCACTGCTAGGTGCTATATCAATCAGCATTTGGATTGCAATAGTACGAAAATATGTTAAATGAGGATTGGAGTTCAGCCAATGAAAAGACTGTGTTATTGAACCAATCATGACGTCCCCAATATCCTACAATGAGGGCTGAGGGTATATAAGGAGGACTGTTCACTTTGACCAGCAGTTTTTTTGGAGATTGAAGATTGGAGACAGGCAGCTAATCTAGGGTCTTCGGATCCGATTAGCGAGCCATAACCCTAGGCCTAGGCATTTCGGTGCCGACCAAGGGGATCAGAACACGGACTAAAGAACCACAAGGACTTCAGTATCGGATTATCGGATTCGGCTGTGATAGACTGCTTAAGGACAAGGAAGCAACCCAGGTTGGGAAGATACAGTCACCTGGCTACAGACTTTGCTGTGCTATATTCTATACCCTGGTGAGCCAGCGGAAGGGTGAGACTCTGTTGCCTGTTACATTTATGTTTGTGCTTGGTTATGCGTTATATGCTGTTAACTGTTTGGGGATCCAATAAAGCCTTAATATTGTGATTCCCTCACCCTGTGTTGTCTGAGTAGTGTTCCGCCCACGGTTAAGGAGCTCGGGCGTTCAGTTGGGGATGAGCCCTGGTCCACGTTGTCTTTGTAAAGGCTGCTGGGCCTGCGGACGAAAGCACCCACTGACCCCCGGGTCTCCACACAAGGTTGTCAGCTTCCTCAGCCACCTCCGTGATCGCACCAGGAGGGGGCTGAGGAAGCTGACAGGCGGGTGCAGCCCGCCGGCGGTAACTGTGATTTACTGTTACCGCCGGGTGGGGTGGGGGATAGAAAGGGATCGGGGGGGCCCTGGAGCAGGAGGGGGCGGGCACCTGCCATCCTGCCCCTCCAGATCTGATTGGAGAGCTCCAATCAGCTCTGGAGGGGTTTACTCGCTCTGATTGGCAGTCTCAATTTCAACTGCCAATCAGAGTGAGTTTAGCCACGGGGGGGGGGCTCAACGACCCCCCCTGGGCTAAAGTATAGGTGCTTGCGCTCCTACAGCTCCGCAGCCTTGTCACTGACACTGTCACCGGAGCTGCAGGAGCGCAAACAACCCATGACGTTATAGAGACGCCATGGGTCGGGAACGCACAGACTTTCATGACATCTCTATAACGTCGTAGGTCGGGAAGGGGTTAAAAAAAAAAGTCACAGATCTTAAAATTTATATGGCACCCAGGACGGCATCGTATACCCAGAACGCAGGGAGGTCTAGCCTGTCTAAATATTACAATGCAGCCCACCTACTCAGAATTCCATCATGGACAACACTCCCAGCAGCATATAATAAGTGGATGGAAATAGAAAAGCTTTGGATGGCCCCTTATCACCCCAGCACCCTAATTTGGAGACAACCATATGATACACCTCCTAATACACTCTTAGGCTCCGTGGCTTTTATTTTCACTAGAGAGCTTTGGCTCAAATGCAGAATACAATTCCAATTAGCCTCACATGCCTACTTTTTTACACCTTTCCTATACACCCCACATCTGAAAGAGATCATGAACCCCACTGTAACTCGGTGATGGACGGAGGCAGGACTCTTCACATTCAGAGACCTGGTGGACCCCCTCACACGGAGACCCAGGATGTTCAGGGAAGTTTCTGAGAAACACAAATTGCCGCCTACACTATCCTTCTCATACTACCAAATAGTTCATTATTTTAGAACTTTTATGGGCTCCTCTAAGATCCCTTCCCCTTTTAGATTTGAATATATTTGCTTCAAGGGCACCTCAACTACAGGCCTCATTTCTGACATATATAACCTTCTCCAGACTCCTGTAGATGAGATTACAAATAAACATCTTTATATGAAGAAATGGGAGAATTAGTTGGGAACTCTCCCATGAAAAATGGCAGGTAATATGGCCTAGAGCCTATAGTTCTTCCGGATGTACGCTCTACAAAGAGAACCAGTTAAAACTGCTCATGACCTGGTACAACACGCCCGAATTATTGCACAAATTTAACAATGCTATCCCAGACATATGCTGGCGCTGTGGGGCTTCTTTTTATCATATTTTCTGGACCTGCACAGGAATACAGGCTTTCTGGAAAGAGGTGGAGACCTAGTTGGGGAAGGTTTTTTGTAGGAGTGTACCCCTGGATCCATTAGCATATCTGCTAAATTTGTTCCCTATGGGATTGGATAAACCGACTACTGATGCATTTGTTAACTGCCGCTAAATGTCTGATCTCCCTCTTTTGTATTTTGGCAGAGGACTACAATTCCTGCTCTTTCAGATCTATACGCTAGAATAAACGATGTATATATTATGGAGCAGATGACCGCTATAATACACAACAGTATGGACTTGTTCAACAAAATATGGACTCCCTGGACTATGCTCATTGAGGATATACAACTATAAGAACATATGAAAGGATTATACTATCTAGAGCTATTTGCCCCTCTTAATGGGGACACTTGGTCCACGGAACTTTCCCCTCTTGACTATTCCTTTCTTTCTTTGCCAAAATGAAATGAGCAATGATGCTTAGCAACACTGTTTTATTGTGTTATATAGTATGTAATGGTTACAGTATGTTCTGGAATACAAATTTTAAATAAAAATAAAGTTGATTAAAAAAATTTTTTTGAGAAAATGATTGTTCATCAGGTGCAAGGAGGAATTTTACTCTCTGACGTGTAGGCTACAAAGACCAATGGTGCAGACACTCTACAAGGACAGCACCAACTGCAACATCCCAATTGTCGATGAGTTGCACTAAATTGTAATGTCACTGTCTCCTAATGTTTATTTTTGTAAAGTGGAAAAAGGTTTCTAATATCACTTAAGGGGGTTAGCCACACAATGCTGTGGAAAGTCTACTGGCAATGGGCCCAAGACCAATTTATAATCCAGAAGCTCCAGCCCACCTTCCTACTAAACACTCCATCTTCTACACCAGTGTTCCCCAACGTTAGCTCTCAAGAGCCACCAACAGTGCATGCTTCCAGGATTTCCTTAGCATTACACAGGTGATAATTCCATCACCTGTACAATGCTAAGGAAATCCTGAAAACATGCACTGTTGGTCGCTCTTGATGGAGTACACCAAGGGTCCAAATCTGTAGCTTGGGAAACACATGTAATTTGTAACTGTAAGGCTGGCTTCACACTTCGTTTTTTACTACCCTGTTCTGTTTGTTTTTGAAACGAACAGAACAGGATCGTTTTTGGCCCCCATACATCCCTATGGGGCTGGATTGGCCCTATTTGGTCATCTGGTTTTGTGAATCCGGTGCAGGATTCGTTTCTGTCCTGTTTTTCACTGGTCCCAAAAACGATGCCTGCAGCGTTTTTGGGCTCTGGTGACAAAACAGGACAGAAACAAATCCTGTCCTGTCCGGCACACTTATGGGGGCCTATGGCACCGGATCCGGGAATCAACAGAATAGTTTCCCAGATCCGGTTCCAGGGTACCAGAGCATGTGCAGAACAGGAACGCTGCTCTGTACCATGGTAAATCTGTGTAATATCACTATAGCAGTATATCTATATACACTGCTAAAGTGATATTAAAGTCATGATTAAAAATAAAAAATTAATTCTCATCTGTCCGGTGACAGTGTCCCGCGCTGAATACATAGCTTAAGGGCCCTGCATGATGTCACTAGGAGGGACGGGGCAACCTGATCACATGACCGCATCAGATTTGCTGCTACGATCATGTGATCGGGTTGCCCCGCCCCTCCCGGTGACATCATGCAAAATCCTTGAATGGCCAGGAGAGCAGCAGTCAGCGTGGGACACTCGTGGGCGCCGGAAGGTGAAGATTTATTATTTTTTATTTTTTAACCATCCCTTTATTTAATATCACTTTAGCAGTGTATTTAGATACACTGCTAAATTGATATTACACAGCACCGAGGGCGGGCTCAGCTCCCTGCTGCTCTTTCTTTGTCCGGATACCGGTCCGGACACAGAAATGGCATTCGGAGTTGCCAGTCCAGTGCTGTCCGTTCCTGTTCGTTGGATTCTGCAAAAATAAGGATCCAACGAACAGGAACAAAACCGTAGTGTTTAGCTAGCCTAACTGTGTTCGTGAGTAAGGTGGGAACCCCCTCGGTATTATTTTCTGTTGGGAAGCTTTGTCTGTTATTATCTGGTAATGAAGACTTGGGGTGTATATACTGGGGGTGGGGTGTGGCGGGAATTGGATGCCGCTTACGACCCTCTCAGACGTGAATGTGGCTCCCGAGGTAATAAAGGATCACTGTTCTATGACAAATGTGTTGGGGGGCAGTGGGGTTGTGGAGTTGAGTATTAAGGAAATTATAACCCATATCCACCTTCTTCCAGGTACAGATGTCTATAGCATAGTGACAGTCAGTAATCAGATTCTACTTCACTGTTAATGCTAACACATGACAAGTCTAGAATGGTTCTACACATTCATTTCTGTACAGTTTGAGAATACATTTGTTTTCCACTAACACAGGAAGTGAACTCATTGATTTATCCTTTCCGATGTCAGAATATTTCAGAATAATTGCTTCTCAGTTTGTATTTCTAATCCCCCAAGATAAAAAAATCAGAGGAAATAATCTAAGTGTGAAGGATGAAAGATTTGCACTTAACAACTTCCTAATTCCTTATTGAGATGAAAAGGTCACTGGGTGATGTGAATTATATCGGTGTGTCACCGAGTCCTCGAATTGTAAAAGTTCCAAACTCGGAGAGCACAATGTTATCTTTTATGTCTATGTTAGGCCCTGTCCGCATCACATTACTTGCATTTAGACTGGGAAAGCTCTTGATATACATGGTAAGTGTGCCATTAGTGATCATTGGGGTAATGCAAAGCCTTCCTGGCATCAAAATCCAATGATAGATAATATTCAGGTGAAAAATAAGAGGCAGAATACAAGAAAAGAGAAAAATGGACTTTTAATTGCCCACATGGTGTGGCAATGTTTCGGCTAGATATTGGCTTGAGAAAGGCTAACATCTTAGCCGAAACGTAGCCAAATCCACTTTTTTCTTTTTTGTATGCTGCCTTTGATTTTTTACCTATAATTATATATAATATATATGTACACACCCCAGCTAAAATACCATGTTTTGTAATGTAAGTTAACTCTTACCAAGAATAATCATTTTGGAACATTCTCCACCTTTAATCACCCATAATCTGTACAAACCCATTAAAAGGACACGTGAGTAATCAACAGGAAGTGAGAGCGGCAGCGGCAACTCACTTCCTGTTGATTACTCACATGTCTAAACTAAAGACAGGGAGAGAATCCAGCTGTGATTGGGCACAGGGTTCATGTGACATCACAACCTCACAGCAGCGCTGACATTGCTGGAATGACGTTGTCACGGTAGGGGGAGTATAAGCTTTTTTATTTTAATGGGACCCAACATGGAAAATGTGAAGAGGTTGCGCTAGTAGTGGATCAGCCGACATGTGCGGGGAAAGATGTGCACTCAGCGCATTGGCCCACATCAAAGTCAGAAACATGACCAATGATGTATATATGTCATAGGTCATGAAGGGATTATGAAACAAATCATTTTGGAGAGATAAAATAACATGGGTGCATAAGTATGAACAGCCTTTGGAAAGGTCTAAACACAACTACATCTCCAATCCCTCTTAAACGCTTGTTTAATAATAGTCCATATACAGCTGCCATCATTTACAGTGATTCTGACCATCCCTAAATAATATTTAGGTGTTCTAGGAGGATATTCCCTGACATTTCCTTAATTGCATTTTACAGCGAATGTCGTGATCCGTAAACAGCTTTCAACACAGCAAAGGATTTCATTGTTTAAAGTTGCCAACCAGATAAAGGGTATATTTTTTTAAAGGCATTAGATATACTATAGAACACTGTGAAGATGTCTTCAAGAAATGGTTTCCACAACAGTGACATTACCCAGAAATGGATGTCCTTAATGAAAAGACCAGAAGACAATTACTCCAGTAGGCTGCTAAAAGGCCTACAGCAACATTAAAGGAGCTGCAGGAATTTCTGGCAAGAACTGGTTGTGTACTGCAGGTGAAAACAATGTCCCATAATCTTCATATGAGTATTAATTGGGTTGAGGACGCAAATAAGGCCTTTTGCACTGATGCCCCATAGGGGTTGATTAGGGAATCGTATCTTTGAAAGTCCAATTCAATGAGCTGTACGGATTATATAAAGAGTATACAGAATCTTGGTGGGAGATAAAAACCCTCGAGAATCATCTAAAACATCAGATAGTGCTGGGGGCGTTAAGAATGAATCTGTGCCCATCCCCACGAGTGGTAAATCCTGATTTCCTTAATCTCTGTTAAAAAAGAAAAAAAAAGAGTCTTAGTTCATCCTTAAGATTCATGTGTATCTTACTTTCAGGAGGAAGAGAGGATCTTTGAGACTGCAACAGTTAATCTGAACACTGGTATTGAGAATATCCTTAAATTGAAGTCAGACCCAGACTTCAGCAGATGCGAGTCATCCTTACAAAACTCTATTGAGAAATACCAGGGGTTTATCAAGGAAAGGAAACATTTGCAGTTTCAGAGAGATTATAAGGAGTTCTCTTAAATCAGGCTCATTTTTGAGGAAGCGACAGTCAGTCTCTTCTACAGAACCAGATTCAGACAAAGAAGGTGTTGGTGGTGGTAGTGGAGGTGGCAATAGGGGCAGAGGTAGGGGCGCAGTAGATCAGGGAGAAAAAGGAAGGGGCCCTTAGGGTCCACCAGCAGTGCCCAATCCCCGAGTCAAAAACCCACCTACCCCCAGCCAGGTCCGCAGGTTGGACCTGTTGGCCCACAACCAGTAACCCAAGTATGTCCACAGACTCCAGCAGCAGTACCACCGGTTGTCACAGATGTGTGCATCCCAAGAAGGGGAGACAACTGTGGTTGCGGCATGGGTGGACAAGTTGGATCTGGTTCATTGGGCTTCCCCTTTGTTTCTGGTACCCCTGGTTTCTCTTTTTTAGAACAAGCGGCTCCAAGGGAGTACAATTTGAGAAACAGGGTCAACCAATGAACACTCGGACAACAGGACAGCTCAATAGCGAGCAGATTATCAACCTGTCATCCTATGAATTGAATAAAACGGAGTATGATGTTTTGATGAGGGGTCTATCATTTGTTCCTATGGGTAACTATAATTGCTTCAATTCGGTGAAGGACACAAATCTCTTTGGCAGAAGGTTAAGCTGGAAAAATGTTTCACCAAGACACATAAGGAGGAATGTGAAAAACTTGGTATAGAAGCTGAGGATATTGAATGCTATCGGTCATTGACTGATCTGATTGAAGTGGCAAGTAGGAACAATGACAGAGGCCTGGGAACCTTTACTAATCACATGAAGAACAGTAAAAAGATGCCTCCAAGCAGTGAGGTGTCAAGTATCGATATTTTCATTGGTCTGGTCGAGAAAGATCTGAAAAAAATTCCTTGCGAGAATAGAGATCTGTGTTCAATATGAGATGGGATGAACTGGAGGTTTTGAACAGGCTGGAAAGAGAGGAGGGCCTTATCATTAAAATATCTGATAAAGGGGGAAATTTGGTTTTGATGAACCACCAAATATATTGTGAAATGTGTTATCGCATACTAAATGATAGGGAGACCTATGAGATTCTGAAAGCGAATCCCACACAGGATTACGTGGAGGCCCTGTGTGAGAGTCTTGAGTATGCAATGGAGGGTGGTTTAATATCAAAAAATGAGTATCACTTTCTCAAACCGACATACCCCATTTTGCCCACTTTTTAGGCATTGCTGAAAGTGCATAAGGGGATGGAACCACTAAAAAGGAGACCCATTGTCTCAGGGGTGGACTCTTGCACCCAAAACTGTGGTATTTACATTGACACCGTGTTACGCAACTTTGTTCTGGCCCTCCCATCCTACACACGTGATGCTGCTGACCTTCTAGGGAAATTAGATTTGAGTTTTGATTGATAACAACACAATGTTGGCCTCCATTGATGTGGAGGTGTTGTATAGTAGCATCCCCCATGATCTGGAAATACGTGCAGTGGGGTATTATCTAGGTACAAGAGCAACCGTTTGTAGGAGTTATAATGTGTTTGTCATAGACTTGCTCAAGTTTGTATTGAACCATAACACCTTTATCTTCGACAGGAAGTACTTCCAACAGCTGAGGGGAACGTCGATGGGGAGTTCCTGTGCCCCATCATACGCGAAGCTTTTCCTCAGCTGGTGGAAGGAAACCATTGTCTTCTGCGATGGTAAACACTGGTGGGAGAAAAACATCTTGCTCTAGTCCAGATACATAGATGACGTGTTTGTCTTATGGTCTGGACCAGTAGCCGAGTTCGAGAGGTTTGTTGCGCTTTATATCAGAGAGCAGTGAGAAGGCACTACCTTTCTTGGATGTCCTTGTCAGGAGGGAGGTCGGTGAAGTATTATCGACATGCACCTATCGCAAACCTACATCTATGAATAGTTTGTTGTGATGGGAGAGCTACCACCCGCCCCCTCTGAGAAAGGGTATACCAAAGGTGCCTCAGACGGAACTGCTCTAAGTATTCTGATTTTTAGGTGCAATTGGCAGATCTCACGAAACATTTTCTTGAACGGAGCTACCCACGAGAGGTTATACAAACTGCATGTAATGATGTTAGAAATCAAAACAGAAGAGAGCTACTCCATAGATGTGGTCAAGGTCATAGACAGACTGATGACAAGACTAGATTAATAAGTACTTTCGATTGCCAAAGCAAGAGTTTTTAAGGTGTTACGAAAACATTGGGATATCCTCTTAGCAGATCGAGACCTGATCAGATCACCCCAAAACCGAGTGTTAACTACAGAAGGGGTAGATCATTAAAGGACCGCCTTGTGCACAGCCACTTCAAGTCTCCCGGGTGGGCCGATACACGGTTATCCTTAAAACGGATTGGCTTCTTTAAATGTGGTAATTGTCACTTTTCTAACAACATGAAACAGTAAGTCAATCAGAAATGCTATGAATAAAAAGGATTTCTATATTTGTGACTTCTGTAACTGTAAATCATCAGGGGTGGTCTACATGGTAACCTGCTCATGTCCAGTTGACTACATGGGAAAAACTCAGAGGAAACTGAGACGCAGGGTGGGAGAACATCTAAGGGATGTCCGAAATGGAAGAGACACCCTACTAGCGAGACACATGACTGGGGTTCATGATGGCGATATAACTAATTTGTTCTTCTGTGTAATCGAGGTAGTTAAGAGGGGACCCAGAGGAGGAGACCATAATCGAAGAATTTTGCAAAAAAACAGAATGAATATTCAAGTTTGATTCCTTGATCCCAAAGGGCATTAATGAATAATTGTAATATGCGTGCTTCTTATGAACCAGTGAAACAAACATCTAGACCACCGTACTATGTTGAGACTGTGCAAATTCCCTGTATTTAGGCAGGGGTAGTATCATGTAATATATGTTCCACCCTGGAATGGACCATGCTCTCCACATGAGTGTTGAGATGTTCTTCTTTTATCATTTCTATATGACCACCCCCATGTAATAGTTTA
Source organism: Allobates femoralis (assembly GCA_033576535.1). NCBI lineage: Eukaryota > Metazoa > Chordata > Amphibia > Anura > Aromobatidae > Allobates > Allobates femoralis. Next base: position 67,597,560 of record JARQOC010000010.1, on the reverse strand, counting down.
CTGATAAGTGTGGGATCTCTGTTTACCTTCACCAACAATTGTTTATGCGTTATACAGGATCAATGTGTTGTGTTGAACCTCTATTTGGACCATCACCATTCCTTCCCTGGTTTTCCCTAGGTGTATGCCTCGGTTTATTAACTTGACATATATGGGATAAGCATATTTTAGGTTGCATCTATTGTCCCTTTTACTGCTTCTATGATCATTAATGGTGGTGACAGGGGACGTGGGCGAGATTATGCTCCATGAAACTGGAGGAGGAGTCCGTTCCCACAGGAAAGTAGTGTGGGACGCCTCCAGCCCAGCAGCTCTATCTAGATGCAGCCCTCTGCAGTGACGTTGTCGGGATCACGTGATTTGCTAACACGTGATACCTGGCACGTCATTGCGGGTGTGACGTATCCAGTTACGTCATTTCTGGTGCGCGCTGAATGTGCGCACTTCCGGCTAGCGTTCCACGCAGCCAGAGGCAGGCACAGCGTGCGGTTCATAGATATGAGGCCAGAGGCGGACATTGGCCAATGGCACCCTGACCATTAAGAAGAGACTATCAAATATGCAACACTAAAGGCCCAGTTACACACACAGATACCGTAATTGTGCAGAGATTGTTTGGAGATCTCTGGGTGCAGTGAAATCATGGACACATTGTTACATTTTGTGGCTGTGTACAAATGAAACATTATGTCCATGATTTCACTGCAACCAGAGATCTGCAAACAATCTCTGCACAATTACCTATGGGTGTAACTGAATCTTATACATAAGTATAAACCCACAATTGCACAATTTTGATGTGATACACAAAAACAGCAACTAAGATAAGTGAAAACCAGCAACTGAGATAAGTGCCAAATGGTTACCCCTATCATACCACAAGACGGTCTGACAAGGCCTCTATGTGAGTGTAGGGGAAGACTTAGGTACAAACCAGTGGGAGTGGGGGCGCCACATCGTGTCTTAGGGTGCCGACCCCCACCGTTAGGCAGAACTGCGTTATTAGGGAAAACCACCCACTTTTTAACCACTAGGTGCAGGTGACCTACTGCAACTTTGGAACCCCTGATCGTTATTTCTGACCCCTTGCACTGTTTCATGTCTTATAGGGACAGGTGAGGGCATACAGAGGGAAAGTCGATGTGGAGTGGGGGTGCCACATCATGTTTTAGGGTGCCAACCCCCGCTGCTAGGTAGAGATGAGGAGAAAGACTAGTGTGCAGGGCCTTTCGTCTACCTTCTTCCCTTTACACTGTGCACCTTAGTTTTTAAGGATTTGCGTTGTGATTTGCAGTTATTTAATAAAGATTTGGGTTTTATATATATGTTTTTCTCTTACCGATGAGACCCCAATACTATCAAAGCCTAATGTAAAAATATTAATTACCTTAATTACATAGTGGGCTCTCGTTATATTTAGTACTGTCATTATGGGATAATGTCATACCTTGTTATGTATTGTGCCGTCTGCTGAAGGGCTAGTCTGGTCACAAGTCCTCCATCATCTTTGATACTCATTCATACCATTTAACATATTATATTAAATCTCTAGCTTTGTCACCATAAAAAGAGAGGGGTCCAAACACACTTGCATCTGTCAAGTGTTTGCCCTGGTGATACTTATGAAGTGCCATAAAAGCTCCTATAGGTGTAATGTGTAGGCTTCCCAATACTTTTGCCCAAATAGTGTAGAACTGGCTAGGTGCAAGACCTATCTCTGGGTCTTTCCCCAAATTGAAGAATATGGATGCAGTGCCCCCTCCCCATCCCATTCATAGCAGCTGCAATCATGATAGAATTTAGCAAACAGGTGAGTTCTTCCAAAAACTTCCAGATGTGGCATTATTTTTGTACAGTGGAAGAAGCAGATAAGTCAAGTGTTAACTCAACACGATTGGATGATTGTTAACATAAACTTTCAAAAACTATAAATGTTTCAGTATTGTTTCCAGCCTTTTGTCCAATTGGTGTATTTTGTTACGTATGTTGGGTTTGGGTATATACATAAGTCGGGTGCACTTGTGTCTCCTTGAAGCGCTACATTGCTTCCACGTAGATGAGCGCACATCGTCTCCACTCCACGCTGTATGCTAGCTTGCAGAAATTCTTACGATGAAATATTAGCTCTAGCAAAAGGTTATACTTTACTTGGCTACAAAAACCAAACCTCTTGCCAGGACTATATTATATCATTTTGGCACTGAAGAGGCTGCAATATATGTCACCTTTTCTACTGTGTGCTCCAGTTTTCTCTAAGGCTGAGTTCACATGTCCAGTAATCATCATTAGATCAGATCCAGCAGTAATCCATTGGCAAAAAAAAAAAGTCCTGCAATCACGACTTTGACTACGTTCACACTCTGCGTATTTGCAGAGTATTGCTGCGTATTGTTGCTCTTTACTGAGTTTATGTGGTGCTTTTTTGTGCGCACTTAAAGGGAACCTGTCACCCCAAATAAGCTTTCTAAACTATTAATACCTGCCCCAGCAGCCTTAGAATACATTGTAACACATCCCTGCCTCATCTTTTGTAGTAATCTGCAAGTACTGTAATGTAGTTTGCAAACTTACAAAAATCTTGTCAGAGGGGGCGTTCCTGAAAGGCATTTTGACCGGTAGGCGGGTCGCCTTGTGCTGCGCTACCCCTGCCTCGTTGCTGTAATACGCCCTAATGGGCGTCATTATACAAAAGCAGAGCGCGGGCACAATTTCAATATCGCGCCCCCCACGTCACCCCTGCGGCGCGGTCATGTGATGCCGGGACGCGTCACTTCCGGTCGCAGGGTTCACAGGCAGACTTTGCGCATGCGCAGATAGCATGCTGAAGTCTGCCTGTGTGCGACCGGAAGTGACGCGCGAACCCGGCGTCACATGACCGCGTCGCAGCGGTGACGTGGCGGGCACGATATAGAAATCGTGCCCGCGCTCTGCTTTTGTATAATGATGCCCAATAGGGCGTATTACAGCAACGAGGCAGGGGTAGCGCGGCACAAGGGGACCCGCCTACCGGTCAAAATGCCTTCAGGAACGCCCCTCTGACAACATTTTCGTAAGTTTGCAAAGTACATGGTACTTGTAGATTACTACAAAAGATGAGGCAGGGATGTGTTACAATGTATTCTAAGGCTGCATGGGGCAGGTATTAATAGTTTAGAAAGCTTATTTGGGGTGACAGGTTCCCTTTAAATGCAGTGAAACGCAATGATGGAAACACAGTTCAGCAAAACCTATGGGTTTTGCTGAATTGCGTTCACATATTGCGCTTTTCTACGCACACGCTTTCACTGCGAAAGCGCATGAGTAAAAAGAATAGACATGATAATTCTTTACGCAGTTGCCTCTGCGCTTTTCCCATAGCCCACCTGATAAAATGGGCTTGGGAAAAGCAAAAGACAAAGCACAGAAAAGCGCACTATGTGTATGCCGTTGCGCCTTTTGCCGCGTATGCATGTAAAAAAGCGCAAGGCAGAAAAAAGCGCAAAAAAATGCGCAGGGTGTGAACGTAGCCTTTGTCAGATTTGAAAGAAAAATATTTTTGCAGGATCTGTTTTGTTAACATGAGTCTATGGAGAACTGATCTGGTAACTGATTGCTTTATCTTCCATTTGTAGCAGATCTAGTAAGCAAAAAAAACACTGATCCTTTACAAATGAGAAAAAGAGAAGCTAAATAGCAATTGGTTAATGGATCTGTTATTCATAGGCGGCCGTCACACGCACAGATATCTATAGCGATATTGTAAGCGATCACGTGCACGCGCAATCGCTTACAATATCGCTCACATCGCTGGTGAGATGTCACACAGACAGACTCACCAGCGATGTGGATCCGCGATCTCGCTCGTTACTATGGTACACATCGGGTAACTAGGGCCGCGCGTCGCTTAGTTACCCGACGTGTACCATAGTTACCATCTCCCAGCATAGGCTCTGCCGCTGGGAGATCGTTCATCGTGGTGTCATACACCACGATGAAGGAGATCGTCAAATCGCTCATCGCTAGATCTGAGAACCGGAGCTCAGATCAGCGATGTCACGATCAAGCGATTTAACATCGTAAATCGCTTGATTACATGCAACGATTTCTTGCCCGATATCGCTTAAGCGATCAAAAAGGAAATCGCTTAAACGATATCGGGCAAGAAATCATTCCGTGTGACGGCCGCCATAGACTGATGTTAAAAAAATAATGGGCCCTGCAGAAATCAATTTTTCCAAAACTGACAAAAAAGTTGTATTTGGAAAACTTTTTTGCCAACAGATTGCTGCTGGATCCGTTCCAACTGGACATGTGAGCTCAGTTTGGTTTTTTTTAATGTAAGGCTATCAACTTGCAATTGTTGGTGGTCACATTTATGTATTTGATGCACAAAATCTGGAATAATGATAAAATTAAATTGCGTGTGTGGAGCGCTAGGGGCTGGGGTAACCAGCAGCTGGGCACGTCGTCACAATCATGGTAGCAGTGCCCAGTGCTGTGGCCCTGGCTTACATTGAAAAGAGTTATTGTAACTACTACCTCTTCCTGTTTTTCCTTCTCTTCCCCCCTCTCCTCTTCCTCCTCCCTAAGTGGATGTCTTCTACAATTCCTAAGGTTCAAATTCCTAAATTCCTTACTTTTGCTTTAGACAAAGAAGAAGCAAGCTATATAGTGCTGATCTAAAATACACATTGGTCCTCCATTTCACAGGGGACAGACACTTTGAGACAGGAATTCACCAAATGGAGTCTAGATTGTACAAAAATGGATCCTGCTAGCACAGCGAGTACCACAGAGCTCTACGGGCACTTGCTTTTCTACTGTGATGATTGTCAACCAAAACAGAGCCAAGCCCACAAAGTGTGGTAAATGCCCAGGCGGACAGAGGGCAAATGTGCACTTTTATTACCAGGGGGCATGACTTTGGAATAGAAAGCCACGGAAGAAAAAGAAAAACTGTACCAGAATTAGTGGAGCAGCAGCAACTGGAGGAAATAATTTAAATCAGGGGCGGACCGTCACCCCCGGGGGCCCTGATGCAGGAGAGGACGGGGGGGGCGGGGCTACTGGCCGTCGGCGCGGCCCGGGGGGGGGAAGGGGTGTCCCTTGCCGTCGGCGCGGCCCGGAAAGGGGGGGGTGCTGCTGGGAGCCGCAGGCGCGATGCTCTCCTACCTGGGAGCCGCGCAAAAGTATTCAAGGGGCCGGAGGAGCAGAGGAGAGGAGGGGCGGGATCAGGCAAAGGAAGCAGGAAACTCTCTGCTTCCCTTGCCTGACCCTCCTCTCCTTTGGCGGCGGCTTGCGGGGGTCGGCTGGGGGCCCCCAGCCGGTTGGGGCCCTGGTGCAGCTGCACCAGTGTAGTTCCGCCCCTGATTTAAATAATAAATGTAGTGAAAGGTCTCCTTTAAGGAGCAATTCTTATATTATATACTATATATTGAAGGCAACACTATAGGCCTGTGCACGTCTTAATACTGGCAAGGAAGATGGGCTTGATTCATGGATGCGGACTAGTGATGAGCAAGTAGTAAGATTTGGGTTCGGATTGCTCTAACCCAGAGGTGGGGAACCTAGGACCTTAGGGCCCGGCCCTCGATGACCTTTTCTGCAGCCCCCTGGCAGATTCCTGGGACTACAGTGCTTATACTGGCAGCTGCGTTTTGACGACTGTCTGCCCTGTAAATCCAGTTTTCCAGTGATCTCTATGTCCCAGCCTCGGCCTCCCCTGTGAGGTATATGCCCCAGACTCCCCAGTGATCTCTATGTCCCAGCCTCGGCCTCCCCTGTGAGGTATATGCCCCAGCCTCTCCTGTGATGTCTATGGCCCTAGCAAACCTGAATAGCAATTGAGAAGCAACATGATCAGTATCACCTAACATCAAAGTCACGCCAAAGAGAATCACCACAGTAGGGCAAGTTGATTGTTTAACCAAATATAGTACAGTCATTTTCAGGTTAATAATTTTGTGCGGCCCCCAAAGGATGGTAGAAATTTCCAAGTGGCCCTTGGCAGAAAAATGGTTCCCTGCCCTTGCTCTAACCGAATACTTTGAATGAGTAACGAATCCAACGAAAGTCAATGGGGACTCCCTCAGATCCGAATACTGAAGCAGTACAAAGTATTAGGTTAGGGCTGTACAAACCCAAATATCTTACTACTTGCTCATCACTAATACTGACCAAACAAAGATCAAAAGTTCATCTTCAATTTGCATCCCCCAAAGCAAGACATATATACAGTGTGGGCCATTTATATGGTTGCACCTAAATAAAATGGGAATGGTTGGTGATATCAACTTCCTGTTTGTGGCACATTAGTGTATGGTAGGGGGAAAATTTTTCCAGATGGGGTGGTGACCATAGCGGCCATTTTGAATTCGGACATTTTGGATCCAACTTTACTTTTTTCAATGGGAAGAGCGTCATGTGACACATCAAACTTATTGAGAATTTCATAAGAAAAACAATGGTGTGCTTGGTTTTAACGTAACTTTCTTTCATGAATTATTTACAAGTTTATGACCACTTATAAAATGTTAACAAAAACAATCGTAGGCCACTAGCAAGCTAGGCAAACTCAAGACAACCACAACATATCAAAAACGAGTTTATAGCCCAAATTGTGGTATAAAAAACCACTTTTATTGGTACATAATTAAAACATCATATGTCAAATATTTACACTATAAAAAAGGATAAATAGGGAGCGCACATAGGGCGTTATCGTCTTAATAAATAGTCCAGTCCCCCCAATCGGTGTGACTCACCTGCGGTGGTTGTGAGAGCAACAACAAACAAAGAGCCTGGTAATGGTCGCTGCAGGAGCCCACTGAAGATAAATGATTTCCACCGAAGAAAAAGCTGGGCTTTGTAGTCCGCGCTGACCTCAAGAAACTTCCAGTCCAGTAAAGGGTTAATCAGGTTCTGGTTTATTTGCCTACGCGTTTCGTGGCTTTAAATCTGCCACAGGGAATAGCCCTGATGAAGTGGCACCAGTTCACATTGTCTGAGTGCTGTACAGTTTTTTTCTCTTTTGTATCGTGTGGAGTGGCTGGCTCCATTACTGCAATGTGCACCCTCATTGCCTACAGGTGATCTAGGGACTAGATGGTGTCCGCCCACTTAGTAGTGGGGTAGGGTGGACAAGGAGGACTTGGGTGTCAGCGATAGGACTCGTCGGACCTGAAGTCACTTTGTCGCAGTCGACGAGCAAGCAGACATTGGCCAATGTGTGTACTAAGAACTTCAGATTTAAAAAAAATAATAAGAATTTTGAGTTTTTTGAAAAAAACGTAAGTTTTTAAATTTTTTCTCATATATATAGCTTGTCAGCATATGTACATCATTGGTAGTAGCTGAGTGCTGCAAGGTTTTTTTCTAGTATATATATATATATATATATATATATATATATACACATATACATATATATATATATATATATATATATATATATATATACTATCCTCCGAGACATGGAACACCTGGATTGTGATATAGTGAGCCAATTGTCCTTGCTATGCTGACATTTACAACAAATAGGCTGGTGGAGCAGGGAGCTGTGGACTCCCTGCTCCACCCTTGTATTCAACTGCATGGTCATGCAGATGAAGTTTTGGATCCAGCAAAAGGTTAAAAAGTCCAAAAACCTTTTCAAAGGTTTTATTGCAAATATAGTCTAGACATATTAGTTTTTCTGATGTTTTTTGAGCCGCATCCATCTCTTAAAGTACCGTCACACGCAGCCATATCGCCGGCGAGATCGCTGGCAATTCCAAAATTCGGCGATGTGGAAACCACATCGTATGTGTGTAGTGGCATGTGACTGGGCGATTATACGGCGATAAATCGCTGGTGGAGCGTCGCCTGATTGCCCTGCACTGCAGTGAAATCAGGCGATATTCACCAGGTGATTTCCGCGGATCATGGCGTGACAGGGTGATAGCGACGTACACAGCGATCCTGAAATCAATCCCGTAGGCGTGCTTAGATGTTTTTTTTTCGCACCGCATCTGCAGCGATTGGTGGGTGATACTGCATTCTGATTGGCTGGCCGTGTCCGAGGCGCCTTATTTGATGACCCGTGCGTTCATGCAAGGCTGACCAATGGGAACGCAGTTCCATCCACCAGTCGCAGTGATAGGGGCACGGTGAAACACACTCTAGCACGCCCCTATCAAAACAGTATGCCCACATCGCTGCTACGATTGTGGCGTGTGACGCGGCGGTGTGTGAAGGGAAGATCACTTCCGATCTTCTGCAGGCGATTTCCGGAACGCAGGATCGCCGAAGATCGCACACGAGATCGCTACTTGCGACAGCTCCACAGCGGTCTGAAAAAAGTGCCTGAAATGTGCGCGCTCACGTCAAATCACTAGCGATATGGAAGTCTTATGGCGGCGTGTGACGGTACCTTTAGGGTTCATTCAGACATCAATTTTCATGGATAGAACTCATACTTATAGTCAAAGGGGTTGTTCATATGCCTATTTAAACGGACCAAGTGGCAAAATGAGAAATGAAAAGATGCAAAAATTAATTAAATATCCAAATGAAAAATTATTTAGGAGCCATTAACAGATTGTGGACTTTATGATAAAACCTGAAGTTTTGCCTGGTCATAAACGGGGGGAAAATGACTTGGTCCTGATAAAACTTTGCATAAGATAGATGAAATTTATCAATATTACATCAGGATGATTTTACTAGCCTTACAGTCTAACTTCATGACTATAATGGAAAATGAAGTACTTTTTGGTTTCTGTTATCCCTTTATTCAGTATTTCTGGATTACTTTACTACTATGTGTTGGTTTGATCAATAGTTCATCCTTGGTGCCTTATTTCAGGATGTCTTTTGCATGTTTGTGACATTTATTATAGGTATAGTTTTTGGACTAAGGGCCACTTTACACACACCAACTTATCTGTCCAACTTCAGACCAACTTGCTGGTTGCAGTGAAATCATGGACACATTGTTCCATTGTACACAGTCACAAAATGGAGCAATGTGTCCATGATTTCACTGCAACCAGCAAGTTGGTTTGAAGTTGGACAGATAAGTTGGTGTGTGTAAAGTGGCCCTAAGCCCTTCTGGTGCAGACATGTTCTCCCACTGGGATTAATTTTATAGTGTGTGGGGGATGACTACTAGTAGCAAACAATTAAGTATTTCCAGCTGTTTTCCCTCTGTGATGACAGAAGTGCTTACTGGTGTCTCCGGTGAGTCTTCTAGAAAACTGATGGAATCTAATTTACATCACTTGTAAATCCAAAGTTAAGATTATTATTATTGAGAAAAGAGGATTCAGTAAAGTACAGCTAGAAGCCTCACAAGCCTGGCCCGTGCCCCAGTGTGGATGGTCTACCACTGGACTAAGTGGTGGTGGCTCAGTGGTTTGCACTATAGCTCTGCTGCGCTGGGGTCCTGGATTCAAATCCAAACAGGAACAACATCTGCAAGGAGTTTGCATGTTGGAGGAAAAGCTGTTTTTCCATTGGCTTCATCCCTCCTTCCGTTGTCATACTGAAAGGGACTGTATATTGTGAGACCCAATGGGGAAAATGATGATGATGTTTGTAAAGAGCATATAGAGTATCTGCAACTTGAAGACAAAACCAGAATAGCTTCACAAATATGAAGATCTGGGACGGTAGCACGGTTCTTACTTCGATTTTTTTTTTCATAACAAAAACACAAACAAGTTTAAAGGGGTCATCAGGTCTAAACCGATAATTTTGCAATCACTCTGTGATGCAGAATTACCAACCCTCTCAGTGCCCGCACTGTGCGCTGCAAGGATTTACTGTTTCTAGACCGGGAACAGACTGCAGTTATGTGGTATGCATGTTCCCGGCCACTGTCGCCGAAGCCCCCAACTAGTGTGTGCAGCCTCACTCAATACATGTTTATGGAGCAAGGCGACGACTGTGTCCACTAGATGGCCGCGCCCGCTCCATAGACTTGTATTGAGCAAGGCTGCATCCACTAGTTTTGTTTTGCCAGGAACATGTATACCGCATAACTGCAGTCAGTTGCTGACTTGGCGAATCCTTGCAGTGCACAGTGGGTGTGCTGGGAGGATTGATAATTCTACAAATCACTCAGAGTTACTGCAGAATCATTTTAGACCGGACAACCCCTTTAAGCTCACAGTTTCAGCAAACTGAATGTGTAAGTTGCTTCTTTGAAGAGGACTTGAACTCTAGCGCCACCTATTTGATGTGGCAATCCAAAAAGTCATTATCAGCCCTCTTAACAAGCCTTACCGTATATTTTAGGACATAAGCCAAATCACAATCATAATCTCAATTTGCAGACACAGTCTTCTGGGGTATTGCCCCACATCACTGCAAAGTATTGAGATCTGATTTGGCTGCGTGAGTGGCTGAGACGGGGATATAAGGGGTAAGGTTTTCCCTTGTGGAGAATGACACACCAGTACATGGAGACAAATGCCACAATGCTCCTCTGGGAAATTAAATATGCAAATTGCCTCGTCAAAGAGGACTTGAACTCTAGTGCCACCTATTGGAAGTGGCAATCCTAAAAGTCAATATCGACTCTTTAACGAGCCTTGTCACATGACTAAGGATATAAGCCAAACCAGAAACTCAGTTTGCAGACATGGTGTTTCTGGGTATTCTAAAATGTCTTGCACATGCTGCTATATTTTCCTTAAAGATTTGGAGCGGTTTCATATCTGCAGCAGGTCATTTATTTCACTGTTTTGGCAGAGTTTATCACACATTCAAATGAATGTGAATAAAATGCATGAAAATATTGTGCATTTTTCCTACCAAAAGATAAATGTTTGGTTCAAAAATTTCTGCTGCAAATACTCAACGAGCAGATACCTAAGGCAGTATAGATCCTTTTGAACCCAAATTGATAATGTCCTGGTGAAATGTTATTAGGGTCTATTGCTGAAAGCCCATACATAAAGTATAGTGGAGTAATGCAGCAATCAAATGTTATTGTTCAGTCACTGTCATCAACCTGTATTCTACCAATAGTAATGCAGACATAGACGACCATAATTTGCCTCTGCTGGTGGGACTGCTGCCGGTTGGATTGCTTTGCTCCATTATTGGCCATACACAAGCAGAAGAATATACGATAGAGATAAAAGCAAGCCGATGCCTACGCAAATATGATACAAAATTCGAGTGCAATAAAATATTACGTTACATGTAGAATGGAGCACGACCTGAAAAACGTCTATCGATGCCTAACAAAACCAAGTCCGGTATTGAAGCTTTTGCTTGATATTTTGCTATCAGCATCGTGCGTAACATGTACATGTATGGTCTAACGTGTAAGGCCATGTGCACACTGAGTATTTTGTGAGTTTTTTACCTTAGTATTTGTAGGGCAAAACTAGGAGTGGTTGATAAATATGGAAGTGGTAAAGTTCAGGGTCCATACCAAACATCTAGTGTTCAGGCACAGATCCCGAACACGGACTTCTATGGGAAGTCCGTGTTACAGTTCGAGTTCGGTTCTAGTGTTATAAAAGAAAGAAAATAGTTATTAAACGGCAGTGTTATACTTATCACCATACTGCCACTTGTACTTTTGGTCCACTCATTAACCTCCTGGATATTCACTGCAGAGGGATCCAACAGTCAATTACAGACTCTGTCACAGAAAATTGGTGTCTGTGATTGGCTGTTGGAGTAATCTGGAAACTGCCCATACATTCTAAATGCTAGTATGTATGGGCAGTTTTCAGGTTACTTCAACAGCCATTCCCAGATGCCCATTCTCTGTTACAGAGTCTGTGATTGGCTGTTGCACCCCTCACCCATTGACGGAGATAATACTGTAAAAATAAATAAATAATTAAAAGAAAAATTATGTACAGCTTCGCTGTATTTTTGATTCTCAGCGCAGATAAAACAGATAACTATGGGCTGCCAACCCCAGCTCCAACAGCCAATCATAGATGCCCACTCTCTTCACTGCAGATGGGTCCAACAGCCAATCACAGATGTTGTCAAAGAGTGGACGTCTATGATTGGCTGTTGGGCCCATCTGCAGTGAATATTCAAGGATGTTAATAAGCAGTCCCGGAAGTAGAAGCAGCGGGATGCGGTAAGTATAATAATGCTGTGTAATCACTTATGCGTTCTTTTTACAGTTCCCGTCTCCTCCTGCTTCTCCCCCTGCCCTCCTCTGTCTCTTCCTGCCCTCCACTTCTCTCCCCTGCCCCCCGCTGTCTCCCCCTGTTTGACGGTGATCACCACAGATCTCCAGTGATCACATCCTCCCGCCGCCTCCGGTCCTTGCCACCATCCTGATGTCCTCCGGTCTTTCTCCTCAGCTCTTCCAGGTGTCAGCCTCATCCTACGGTCTTCCTTCTCGACTCTTCTGATCCTGCTGTGCTCACGTCCCTGCCGCAGCTATCATCGCTGGTTCCAGCTTCTGTGAGATCCCTTTTCTGCAGCCTGATCCCCCTGCATGGGGTTCAGGCTGCAGTGAAGGGATCTCACAGCCCTGGCACAATGATCCATTATGTGATCACTGTGCCAGGGCTGTCAGATTGCTTCTCTGCAACCCGATCCCCATGCATGGGGATCAGGTTGCAGTGAAGGGATCTCTGCCTTAGCACAGTGATCCATTATGTGATCACTGTGCACGGGCTGTCAGATCACTTCACTGAAACGTCGGGTCACCTGACCCAAGCCTCAGAGATCATGTGATCTGAGACTTGGATTTGCACAGTGATGCTGCACTGTATGGCAATGATCTGCTATACAGTGCATCATCACTATGACAACAGAGACTGCAACAAGAGGACTCGTGATCCCCTGCTGCAGTCTCTGGATGTAGCAGAAGCGATCGAGCGTCATGGACCTTCGTTGTGGACTACATCGGAGGCGATCGAGCGTCGTGGGACTATCGTTTTTGAACTACTTCGGATCTTTATAATAAGGATGGAGTCCGAATTTTGTTTGTGTTTTTTTTCCAAATAAAAATATTTTTCTCTGTGTGGTGTTTTTTTTTTATTTACTATTTACTAGAGATTCCTAATGGCTGGGTCTAACATTGGCCCGACATTATGAATCTCGGGCTCAGTGCCAGCTGTCAATAAAAATAGCTGGCATTAACCCCTTTATTACCCAGTGTGCCACCAGCATCAGAGCAACTGGAAGAGTCTGGGTACAGCCCCAGAAAATGGCGCTTCCATGAATGCGCCGTTTTCTGGGGCGGCTGCGAGCTGCAATTTACAGCATGGGGGGCCAAGAACACTTGAGCCTCTCCATGCTGAGGATTCCAACCCCCAGCTGCCTAGTTTTACCTGGCTGGACCAAAAATATGGCGGAGCCCCACATAATTTTTTTTTAGTTCTAAAAATAAAAAATAAAAAAAATGGGTTTCACTGTATTTTTGGTTACCAGCCAGGTACAATGACCCAGCTGGGGGTTGGTGGCAGTCCGTAGCTGCTGAGTTGTACCAAAAATATGGCAAAGCCCCGTGTCATTTAAAAAAAAAATTAGTTCTACAAATAAAACAACATGGAGCTTTGCTGTATTTTTGGTTGCCAGACAGGTGCAACATGGCAGCTGGGGGGCTGGAAACTTCAGCGTGGAGAGACCCAAACGTTGTGGGCCCCCCACGCTGCGAATTGCAACCCACAGCCACCCCAGAAAAAAGTGCATTAATTAGAAGCGCCATTTTCTGGTGCTGTACCCAGACTCTTCCAGTTGCTCTTGTGCTGGTGGCAATGCTCGTGGCACACAGGGGCTCCCCATACGCGACATGGTGTCCGCTAACAATTTGAATGGAAAATTAGCTCCAATTGTTAGCGGACACAATGTCACGTATGGAGAGCCCCTGTGTGCCTAAATATTGGAGCTCCCCCACAAGTGACCCCATTTTGGAAACTAGACCCACAAGAAACTTATCTAGATAGGTGGTGAGCACTTTGAACCCCCAGGTACTTCACAAATTAATCCGTAAAAAGGAAAAAAAGGAAATTTTGGTGGAAAAGAAGTACTTTTTCATTATTACAGATCAATTTGTGAAGCAGATTTGTGTTCAAAGTGCTCACTATGCATCTAGATAAGTTCCTTATGAGGTCTAGCTTCCAAAATGGGTTCACTTGTGGGGGAGCTCCAATGTTTAGGCACTTACGGGCTCTCCATACGAGACATGGTGTCCGCTAACAATTGGAGCTAAATTTCCATCCAGTTAGCGGACACCATGTTGTGTATGGAGAGCCCCTGGGTACCTAAACATTGGAGCTCCCCCACAAGTGACCACATTTTGGAAACTAGACCCCCCCAAGGAACTTATCTAGATGCATAGTGAGCACTTTGAACCCCTAGGTGCTTCACAGATTACGTTTTTATTTTTACGGATCACTTTTTTTTTTTTTCACAAAAATGTTCTTTTAGAATCAATCTTTTCTTTTTTACATGGGCAACGGGATAAAATGGATTCTAAAATTTGTTGGGCAATTTCTCCTGAGTACACAGAAACCTCATTTGTAGTCATAAACCATTGTTTGGGCGCACGGCAGAGCTCAGAAGGGAAGGAGTGCCATTTGACTTTTTGAATAGAAAATTATCTCCAAAAGTCAAATGGTGCTCCTTCCCTTCTGAGCCCTGCCATACCCCCAAACAGTGGTTTATGACCACATATGAGATATCGGTGTACTCAGGAGAAATTGCCCAACAAATTTTAGGATCCTTTTTATCCTGTTGCTGATGTGAAAATGAAAAAATTGAGGCTAAAAGAACATTTTTGTTGGAAAAATTAAAATGTCCATTTCTCCATTCGCCTTCCACGACAGCATTGGAGGATGTCGTCCATGCCCTATTGGGGGACAGGAACACAGAGAGGTTAAAAGCCCCTCCCCTTCCTCAGTACTCCAGTGTCTTCCTGTCCCCCTTGGGGCTTGGAGAGGTTCCAGTGCTGTCAGGCCGGCAGAGGCAGCATTGGGGTGTACTTACAGCCGGGCCAGGGATGGACGTCGGGGGCGGCCTCCTCCTCCTTCTCGGGGCTCTCGTGGTGGGACCATCCGGCCTTCCTGCGTCCTACGGGGCAAAGCAGGCCGTGTATTGCAACGCCGGAGGCCTGTTCAGCTCTCCGGCGTATCCCTCCTCCAGCTGCGGTCCCTGGGGCATGCATCAGAGGTGCCGCGGAGGCACTTCCGGTTTCGGGTGTGGCGGTTCCGGGATGGCACTTCCGGTTTCGGGCGACGGCTCCTGTAAGGGCTGTGGCAGGCTGGGCGCGGCTCCAGGGAACCCAGCAGGACTTTCGCGCGCTACTGCCCGCGGCCGGTGACCAGGAGGAGGGAGGGAACAGGAGTTCCTCGTTGGGGGCACGGTACTTCTGGATAAGTACCCGCCGGAAGCTACACCCAGGTAAGGCTGATCCCTGAAACATGGAGGGTGATAGGCTTCCACCTCTGCTTCTGCAGAGCCCAGCGTTCCCCCAGCTCATGTAAGTGTTTCTGGGGGTGGTCACAAGGGGTCGAGTTATTTAGGCCCTGCACTCACACTGGGACCCCTTCTCTTCCCTTTTTGTCTATAGGGAGACGAGGGCCGTCTGTGGAAAGGAGCAATAATGGGGCTGCGGCAAAAAATTCCCTCTTCCTACAACAAGGTGTCGGCCATGACTGACAGGGTTGTCAGGATGGACTCCCCATCCCTGCTGGAGGAGCTCCAATCCATTAGGGAAGAGGTGCAGGCTTGTATCTCGGCACTGCGGGGTTTTGCTGCAGCTTCCGGGCCTTCCCCTCCGTAAGAGAGGAAGCTCCAGGATTGTAACTCTGTGGATCTCATGGAGGCTGGCCAGAGCTCAGCTTTAGAGGACGGCGAGGATATTGCCGCTGTTGCCTCTGTCCAGACACGAGAATCTGGACACTACTATTTTTCCACGGAGTCCATGGGTGCATTGGTGGACACTGTCCATTGTACCATGGGAGTAGAGGTGGTGGAAACCCCTTCTTCTGTGCAGGACTGAATGTTCAGAGGCCTGAAGGCTAAGCGGCTCACCCCATCCGAGTGGATTGGAGGGTGATGACTTTGTCTGGGAGGTCCCGAAGGTGGACATCCAGGTGGCCAGGGTAGCAATCAGCTGCCATTGTAAACCCATTGTGCATGCCCTTGACACTCTGTTAAATGAGAGACCCAATGGAAATCTCTATGGAAGTCTCTATAAAGTCAATGGGACTTCTAACATGAAGGTCTATGGCAGTATTCCATTTGGGAAGCTTAGCATATAAGACCGCGTTGCCTTTTGAAGATTCCTCCCGGTTGAAGGACCCCCTCGTTTGTAAAATGGAGAGTGTCCTCAATAAATCCTGGGAGGCGGCAGCTATGTCTTTAAATGTGAACATTTCCTCTACATGTGAGCAGGTCTGTCTTTAAGTGGCTCACCGAGCTGGGAGAATTCCTCCTGCAGGGTACTCCCAGGGAGGAGCTTTGGACTCCATTCCACTTCTGAGACGTGCTACGGGCTGATGCCTCTGCTGAGTCGTTCCGCGTTGGCGCCAGGTGCGCAGTGTTGGCTAACACAGCTCGCAGGGCAGTGTGGCTTATGATGTGGAATGGGGAGGTCACGTCAAAGCTCCAGCTGTGTGGCCTCCCCTTGCAAAGGGCATTGGATGACATCCTGGAAAAGGTGTCAGACCAGAAAATGTGTCTCCCGGAACAGGAGCCCTTTCGGAGGCAGTCCTTTTGGCCTGAGCGCAGCCAACCCTCCCAGTCTAAAGGGAAGGGTAAGTCTGGTCGCTGGGCATTCCAGTACGGGGACAAGACCCGTAATATCTTGCTCCCCCAGCAGCGGCATCACCAGCCGCCCCTAAACAAGGCCGCCTTCCCCATTGCGGGGCGGCTCCTGCGGTTTCTGCCACAGTGGCAAGCAATCTCCTTGTGCCCTTGGATCCTCTCGACCATTTGGGAGGGTCTACGCTTGGAATTCGAGAGCCAGCTCCTCCATGTCTTCGAGTCCTCTCCCTTCCTCAGGGAGACTCTCGCACAGTATTTCTTGTCGGGTCTGCGACACCTGTTGGATTCGGGTGTGAGGTCCCCAGTTCCTCCTGGAGAGGAGGGCCAGGGGCGCTACTCCAGGTTATTGTGGACCTCCAGAACGCGTATTCTCATGTCCCCATTCACCCGTCCCACAAGCGCTTTCTGCGATTCACGATCTCCGGGGCAGGCGGGACGGTCCATTCTTGGCTTAATGTGCTGCCCTTTGGGATTTCGTCGGCCCCAGAGGTTACCAAACTCATGGGGGAAGCGATCACATTCATCCAGACCCAGGGGATATGTGTGCTTCCCTATTTAGATGACATGTTGGTGGTAGCTCCTTCGGCAGTGCTTCTGCTCACAAAGGTCTCCAACACATTGGAGATTCTTCAGTCCCTGGGATGGGTACCCAATCTTCAAAAATCGGAACGGGTGCCTGCAACCCGACGTCAAATTTTGGGGGTCTTGCTGGCCTCCTCCAGACAGACCTCGTTTCTTCCTGCGGCATATCAGCTTTTGCGCCGCGTGAATCTGACCCGCTTCCGGGCAAGGGGGTCGACCTCCTTGCGGGAAGCAATGTCCCTGTTAGGGGCCATGTCGGCCTGCATTCAGTCAGTAACATGGGCTCAGGCTCCTTCCCGACTGCTCCAGGAACACATACTGAGTTCTTGGGACAGACGTCAGGATTCCTTAAACTCGCGGGTCCGGACTCCGGGGCGGGTGGTAACCTCGCTTTCCTGGGGATGAATCCCAGACACCTTCCTGTGACCTCCGTTCCCACTGATGCCAGCGGTTCCGGTTGGGGTACGATGGTAGTTCGCACACCCTTCCAGGGGATTTGGAGTCGCTCGGTCAGTCGCCAGTCTTCAAACTTCTGGCAGTGGAGGAAGCGCTTCTTGCTGCAGCTCACGTTCTCCGGGGTCATCATGTCAAGGTCCTGTCAAGACAACGTGACTACGGTTGCTTTCTTGCGGTACCAAGGCGGTACTCGTGGCTTACACTTGCAGGGGCTGGCAAGACTGTTCTTTTTGTGGGCAGTACGCCATCTTCTCTCCTCCTCGGCAGTACATCTGAAGGGAATGGTCAATGTACAGGCAGATTCTTGAGCCGAACGGAGGTCCACCCAGGAGAATGGTGCCTCCATCCGGAAGTATTTCGCTCTCTTACGGACAGGTGGGGTGTCCTTTCGATCGACCTGTTCGCTTCGGGCTCGAATACAAAGGTGCCAACCTTTTTCTCCCTGACGCGGTCGGACCATCCTCGGGGGCTGGACGCTTTTGCCCATCCCTGGGACTTCCGGTTGGTGTATGCATTTCCTCCAATCCCACTACTTCCCAAAAATGTTGCAACGGATTCGGGCGGAGGGGGTGACACTATCCTGGTGGCTCCCCTGGGGCCCAAACTGGCGTGGTACGACGCCATCCGAGACCTGGGCCTGGAGGGACCGATTATGTTAGCCCACAGTCTCAACCTACTGTTCCAGGGTCCTCTGTTTCACCCGGGCCCTCAGTGGCTCATTCGGGCGGCCTGGCTGTTGCGGCCAGGATCCTGAGGATCAAGGGTCTCTCCCAGGCAGTGATCCGCACGCTTCAGCAGAGCAGGAAGCTTGTGACAAATGCTATTTACGGGAGGGCTGGCATCGTTTCCTGTCCTGGTGTGCTCCTTCCATCCCGACCATGCATCATCCTAATGTGGCCCAACTCTTGGATTTTTGCAGCGTAGCTTGGATTTGGGGCTTCGGCCGAGCACTCTTTAAGTCCAGAGGTCGGCACTTGGGGCGGTTTTTGCCCAGGATCTTGCTTCCCATCCATGGCTCAAGCAGTTTTTTACTTCTGCTTGGGGGTGGCGTCCCCGGATTCGGCCTTCTGTCCCTCCCTGGGACTTGATGCTTGTTCTCCAAGGGCTTGCTCGAAGTCCCTTTGCACCCTTGTCTGCTGCATCCCTTACGTCTCTCTCTCACAAGGTGGCGTTTTTGGTGGCCATCACTTCTGCTCCCAGAGTTGGAGAACTGCAGGCGCTCTCTGTCCGGGCTCCGTGCCTCGTGGTGTCCGCACTCTCTGTCCGGGCTCCGTGCCTCATGGTGTCCGCACTCTCTGTCCAGGCTCCGTGCCTCGTGGTGTCCGTTGTTCGCATTACGCTTCGGTTGCATTCATCTTTTCGTTCGAAAGTTGTCGGATTTCCATCGGTCCCAAGGAAGTGGTTCTGCCTTCGTTTTGTCAATCTCCTGCTAATGCGGCTGAGGCCGTGTTTCAATCCTTGGATGTTCGCCGGACTGTCCTCCTCTATCCGAGAGACCGCTTCCTGGAGGTTAGATCAGAACCTGTTTGTTCGGCTTTTGGGAATAATACAGGGAAGAACACTTCCCAGGCTGCCATCACTTCCTGGATCACAAAGGTGATCTGTGAGGCCTACGTCACTCCGGTCCTTGCTCCTCTGGTGGGGTTGAAGGCTCCTTCAACTTGGACTGCTGCTACGTCCTGGACGGAGCAGGCTGGAGCTTCATCGGAGCTGATTTGCAGAGCGGCTACGTGGTAGTCTCTCCTCTCTTTTTCTCGCCTCTATAGGTTAGATCTGTCCTTCAGTCGGGATCTGTCCTTTGGTAGGAAAGTCCTACAGGCAATAGTCCCACCCTGAGGAGTATCGGTGGTATTCCTCCAATGCTGTCGTGGAAGGCGAATGGAGAAAACTGAATTAGTCCTTACCGGTAATTCCTTTTCTTGGAGCCTTCCACGACAGCATCAGTTCCCCCCCTTGTTGGTGTTTGATTCCGGTTTGTATCAGGTAATCCATGGCTGGGTCATTCCATGTCAAGTGAACCAATGATTATTACCTCTATATTTTTAATTCTTTTGAGATTTTGTTATTTGATAATAGCATGTCAGACAATGCAAAATGTGAAGAGAAAAATTTTTTAAAAAATTTATTTTTTTTTTAAATGATTTTCAAAGTTCGGAAAAAGTGTGAATTTCGCTGTTGCCTGCCTTTACGTTTCTCCTCATAACTAAGGCTAGGAAAAAGCTAGAGAGACAAAATAAACACCATTCTACTCAGAACTATACAGGCGTTCACCAGATGTGTCACAAGAGGATCTTTGTTAATATTTTACCCATGTGATCGCAAGCGCAAAACTTTAAAACGTATTTCCGAAAAATCGGCGCGCTTTAAATATTTCAAAAACTGCCCATGTGTCTGCTTTGCTCTTAGCCACATCTGTACCAAATTTCAAGTTGGGATCGCAATGGGATCATATTTTAACATATTTTACTATTAATAGCGTCAATGGGTCATTCCATATCAAGTGATCTAAATATGAATATTTTTTTTTACCTGACGTCTTTAGATTTTTTTTTTTTTTTTCCTTTATGAAGTACTACTTTAGTTAATTACAAATTAAAAGTTTGGAATTTTTTTCTTCATCAGTTAATTTTTTACAGATTTTTAAAGTTTAAAAAAAGGGTGAATTTTGGCCTGGTACGACTTTAAATTTTTTTATCTCGGGCTAGAAATAAGATAGAGAAACAAAATAAACACCATTCTACTCAGAACTGTCCAGGCTTTCACCAGATATGTCACAAGAGTATATTTGTTAATTTTAATTTTTTACCTATGCGAATGCAAACGCAACATTTTGAAACGCATTTCCGAAAAAAACATTTTAATAAAAATTTTCCAAAACTGCCCATGTGTCTTTTATGCTCTTAGCCACATCTGTACCAAATTTCAAGTTGGGATCGTGATGGGATCATATTTTAAAATATTTAACTATGGTTAATCTCATTTTTATTAAATTTTGAAAAAACATATGAAAGACATACATTCAATCTTTTAACAAAATCTTGAGACATATAAAATATACAAAAAGAGAATTCACAAAGTTATTAGTAACTTTAAGATAAGCTGCAAATTTACTTTTGCGCTTATCTCTGGTGCAATATATACTACAATCTAAATATAATTCCAAACACTCAAGTATACAACCTTTCTCAGGGTTTTGAGATGTTCTGATGTCAAGGGGACAAGCAGCCCCAGCAGAATGATTTTTATTACTTGGCCCCTTCTAACAGGTTGACCACGTAAGTGGGTCATTACCCGTTGAGGCCTAGTTGGAATAGTCTATCGACTGGTGTACCGGAAAGGAAGGCCGAAATATTAATGATCTACTTCACAGCTCAGAGTTTTCGATACCTGTCTAATGTTCACTAGAATTCTGAAGGTATAGGCGTAGAAAGGAAATACCTAGACTGAATGTATCAGATGGGAAGAAAAGAGAGATAGAAAAGAAGAGAGAGAGAGAAGAGAAACAAAAACCATTAGAAAAAGTTATACTGGGAAAGAAAAGCCACGTAAGAAAAAAAGAAAAAAAGGAGGGGGGGGGACGGGTGAGGTATGGGAAGGAGAAAGGGTACTCATCCCACTGGCTCCCCATCAGCCAGAGGTCGAGCCATATTATCTGTGCTGGAAAAGATACTCCTAAATTCTGCAGAGTCGTGAAAAAGAATCCATTCAACCCAAATCCCTAAGAATTTGTTCCGAGATCCCGACGCATCAGCTGCGAGCTCCTCCATTCGATATGTGTCCATCAATTCTTTGAACCAATCAAGTAGAGATGGAGCCCGGCTTGATTTCCAGAACCTCGGGATCACAGCACGAGCAGCCGAGATGCAAAAGCGGAGAATATCCCTCTTCTGTAGCCCAATAGGACCTGGAAAAATGGATAACATTGCCGATTCTGGGCAGCATTCGGCTTGTTTACCTGTTATCCGGGCGTATGCATTGAAAACCTCAGACCAGAACCGCCGGATTTCCCCACAACTCCACCAAATGTGTATCATTGTACCCTTCTCTTCCCCACAGCGCCAGCAGGTATCAGGGGTTCCAGGGAACATGTTCCGGAGTGTCGTCGGGCACAAGTACCATCTAGTGAGCAGCTTATAGCTTCTTTCTTGTGCAGAACAAGCGCTAGCTAGTGAGTGAGTAAATATAAAGCATTTCTGCCAATTAGCTTCTGAAATGCTACACCCCAATTCCCTCTCCCAAGCACGTTGGAAGTAAAGGGTGCCCTGCTCTCTCATGGACCCTAAGGCCTGGTATAGAAATTATATTTTGCGCCTCGGTGGAGCCTCCAGTTGGAATAACCTCTCCAATACGTTGGGCGTCAATCTTACCCTGCAAGAGTGGTCAGCTGAATATAATTATGCTCTGTATTGGAGAAATTCGAATCACTTAAGAGGTCTCGTAGGTTCTTTGAGTTGTAGCTCTGCCATCGGGGCAAACCACCACTGGACAGAGTCTGTCCTACTCGGGTGTCATCCACAATCCGCCAACATAAAAATCTCTGCCTGTCAAATCTGGGTGGGAAAGATGGGTTGGAAAAAAGGGGAGTCAAAGGGCTAAGTCTGTCGTTTAAGCGGAGGGTTTTCGTCACTAGGTGCCATACCTTCAAGGTGTTTCTGGTCATGTCTGTCAAAGGTACTAGGTCTGTGGAGTCTTTAGGGGAAATCCAAAGCAGGTGTTTCAGCGGAATCCCCAAACCCTCTTGCTCCACCCCTACCCATTTCTTGGAGGACGCATGATAATGCCAATCTAGAGCTCTAACAAGAGAGGGAGCCACAAAGTACGCTCGTATGTTGGGTAGTCCAACCCCTCCTCTGGTCTCGGGCAAGGATAGGATATTCATTCGCAATCTGGACCTCTTGCCCCCCCAGACAAATCTAAGGATCATAGATTGCATTTTGGAGAGGAAACCTCTATCCAATAGAACAGGAACTGTCTGAAAAGTATATGAGAGTCGGGGCAAGACATCCATCTTGACTACGTTTATTCTCCCGAACCAGGATAGCTTTAATTGTCTATAGGAGGTAAATGCCGATTCCGCGTTAGTCAAAAGGGGTTGATAATTTAAATTGAATATTTGTTTAAGATCTTTTGGTATAAGGACTCCCAAGTACTTAATGGCTTCTACTTTCCATTTAAATGGGAACTGTTTAGATAGATGAGAAACCAATTCTCCAGGCAAAGAAATATTGAGTGCCTCGGTTTTGGAGCAATTCACTTTAAAGTTGCTCAATTGTCCGAACCGTTCAAACTCCATTAAGACCGAAGGGATGGAGACCAGGGGCTGGGAGATGTAAAGTAGCAGGTCATCTGCAAATAAGGCTAATTTGTGATGACTCTGTCCCAGCTTGACCCCATGGACGCATTCATTGGACCTAAGTGCAAAATATTTAACTATTATAGTGTCAATTCAAAAGTTACCAAGAACACAATCAGTCATTTTTTCACAATTGCCCGTCAATAGTTTGAATTTGATATAAAGAAACATAGTCTTGTAACATCTCAAATGAAAGCTGTTACCGTTCTGAGTAAAATGATGCCTCTCCCACTTCATTATCTTATTTCTAGCCTGAGATAAAAAAAAATTAAAGTCATACCAGGCCAAAATTCACCCTTTTTTTAAACTTTAAAAATCTGTAAAAAATTAACTGATGAAGAAAAAAATTCCAAACTTTTAATTTGTAATTAACTAAAGTAGTACTTCATAAAGGAAAAAAAAAAAAAAATCTAAAGACGTCAGTAAAAAAAAATATTCATATTTAGATCACTTGATATGGAATGACCCATTGACGCTCTTACTAGTAAAATATGTTAAAATATGATCCCATTGCGATCCCAACTTGAAATTTGGTACAGATGTGGCTAAGAGCATAGCAGACACATGGGCAGTTTTTGAAATATTTAAAGCGCGCCGATTTTTCGGAAATGCGTTTTAAAGTTTTGCGCTTGCGATCACATGGGTAAAATATTAACAAATATCCTCTTGTGACATATCTGATGAAAGCCTGGACAGTTCTGAGTAGATTGGTGTTTATTTTGTTTCTCTATCTTATTTCTAGCCCGAGATATGATAGAAAATGTAAAGCCATACCAGGCCAAAATTCGCACTTTTTTAAAACTTTAAAAATCTGTAAAAAATTAACAGATAAAGAAAAAAATTCAAAACTTTTTTTTTGTAATTAGATAAAGTTGTTCTTCAGATAGAAAAATTTTTTAAAAAATCTGAGGACGTCAGGGAAAAAAAATATTCATTTTTGGATCACTTGACATGGAATGACCCGGCTAAGGGTGATCTTGGTAAACACTGGAGTACTGAGGAAGGGGAGGGGCTTTTAACCTCTCTGTGTTCCTGTCCCCCAATAGGGCGTGGATGACATCCTCCAATGCTGTCGAGGAAGGCTCCAAGAAAAGGAATTACCGGTAAGGACTAATTCAGTTTTTTTCCTTTCATGTTGCTTTAGTTCCTGTGAAGCACCTGAAGGGTTAATAATCTTGAATGTAGTTTTGAGTAGCTTGAGGGGTGCAGTTTTTGGAATGGTGTCACTTTTGGGTGTTTTCTGTCACATCGGCCCCTCAAGGGAAATTCAAATGTGATGTGGTCACTAAAAAATGATTTTGTAAAGTTTGCTGGAAAAATGAGAAATTGCTGATAAACTTTGAACCCTTATAACTTCCTAACAAAAACTTTTTTTCCCAAAATTGTGGTGATGTAAAGTCGACATGTGGGAAATGTTATTTATTAACCATTTTGTGTCACTTAACTCTGTGTTTAACAGAATAAAAATTCAAAATTTGAAAATTGCAACATTTTCAAAATTTCGCCAAACTTTTGATTTATTTCACAAATAAACGCAAAAATTATCAACCTAAGTTTACCACTAACATGAAGCCCAATATGTCATGAAAAAACAATCTCAGAATCACTAGGATCCATTGAAGTGTTCCAGAGTTATTACCTCATAAAGGGACAGTGGTCAGAATTGACATAAATGGCAAGGTCAGGAAGGCCAAAATAGGCTGGGTCATGAAGGGCTTCAAGTCCAACTTCGGGGTTCGGACTCAAGTTCGTGTTATGTTCGGCCCCAAACTTGAACTCTAAAAAAGGTCTGGGCGAGTCTGCTGAAACCGAATATCGGCGGGTCCACCTATAACTAGTGGTGACGAGTTTCTATACTTTCCTCTGATTGTTCCTCTCCTGGTTTTGTCTTACAAATCCTGAGGTAAAAAACTCACCAAATACTCAACGTGTGAGCGCGGCTTAAGGCATAACTGAACTAAGAGTTAGGCTACGTGCACACGTTGAGTATTTGGTGAGTTTTTTACCTCAGTATTTACAAGACAAAACCAGAAGTGAAACAATGAGAGGAAAAGCTTAATAGAAACATGTCACCTCTTCTGTATTTATCACCCACTGCTGGTTTTATCTTACAAATACTGAGGTAAAAAAACCTCACCAAATACTTAGTTCACGTTCACATACTGAGTATTTGGTGAGTTTTTTACCTCAGAGCTTGTAACCAAAACCAGGAGTGGAACAATTGCAAGAAAAGTATAATAGAAACACGTCACCACTTCTGTATTTATCACCCACTCCTGGTTTTGTCTTACAAATACTGAGGTATAAAATTCATCAAATACTCAATGTTTGCACGTAGCCTTGCAAATACTGAGGTAAAAAATAAAATATCACCAAATACTCAATATGTGCTTGTGGCCTAAAGTAATTTTGTATTAAATGCAGATACATCATAATGTGCTGCTGTGCTAAGGGAGAGCCATGAAGTAGTAATAGTGACACGTTGTGGTCGTTCTGTATATTGCCATTCTAATAAAAACGTTGGGCCTTAAGAAAAGAAAAAAAAAAAAGGTAAACCTGAAATATCAAATCTCCATACCATGTGGAGGAGGCACAATTCAGGACAATCTTTCTACTCTTCTGAGCCCCTAATGCAATGGAGGCAAAGTAACCAATGGCTCCAATTTGACTGAATTTTATTTTTAGTACTTTGCAAACATCTTTTAGCATCCAAAATGTATGTTCTTCCCATATTGTAATGGTGACAGATATAATTTTTGTGGCTTCCTGGGAAATTGTTTATCGGAGATCAAGCATTCTGGTAAGTTTGGTTAGAAAACACTACGTAGATAACTGTCGCCTACAGGCCCCGTTACACGGTACGATATCGTGAATGATATCACTGAAACGTCACGGGTTTGGAGCCGTTGAAACGACATTGTTAGGACGTCGTTGCGTGTGACACTGAGATACGACTACGATAAATCGTTGGATCGTTCATCACAGATTTGAGAACATGTTCTCAAATCAGATGATCCTCGATCAGCCAACCTGCTGCATCGTTCTGTGTGACACCGCGATAACGATGTCGTTCACGACTTTGCCCATTCACATCAGTGAACAAGTATAGTTCACTGGGTTGTGCGAATGATAGTTGCTCGCTACATCGTTGGTGAGTCGTCCACGATATCTACATGTGTGACAGCTCACCAACAATGTCAAAACGATGTCCTAACGACCGTGCACCCATAAGATCGTTAGTGATATCGTTTCGACATTGCAGTGTGTTAAAAAAAGCAGAGCAGACCTTTATGCTCTCAAGCAGGTATGGAGGAGTAAACTATGGTCAGAAACCTCATTTACACCAAGACTAAGATGATCAGACATGTTGAAATACGCCAGCCCATACCATTTTTTTTTCCCAACAATTGGCCATCAGCGAAAAAGTCAGGACGACATCATACATATTAGGGCAGTGAGACACTATGCGAAATGCATGCGAGATACTTGCATTAGTCTCGCATGACTCACACGAAATGGCCCCTGCCTCTCTGAACGAGAGTGTGACAGCTGCTTGTATTTCTATGCAGCTCCACGCTCCTATCCAGAGAGGCAGGGGTCATTCCTGGCGAGTCATGCGAGACTCATGCAAGTACAGTATTTCACATGCATCTTGCAAAGTGTGTCTCTGCCCTTAGAAATCTATCCAGTTCTGCCAAAATCAGTGGCTTTGGCTTAAAAAAAAGTGCACGGTCAACTTTGAGGCCACATAATTTACATATATAGCTATCTGAACTCAGTATACACACCAGAAATACGTCTTGATTAATTTTACCTAACTATAAACAGTATGATCTAAGTAATTTGTTACAATACTCTAATATACGAGTCTTAGATTTTTGAGTGTCGATTAATGACCAAGTGGCCAGAATCCCAACATTTACTATATAATGCGCATCTGAGGGGTCTATGACCTTGCTTCCCTCTAGAGGTGTTTTTTTTTCCCTCTGGGGTAACCTCTCACCGTGTAAACTAATGTGGGAGTGTTGGAATAGGGTATCACCCACCATCCTAGGGTCCACCTGCAGCTGGAATATCTGCACCTCTTTTACGGGTGCAGTACCCCTCTGTGACGCCTGCTTGGCGGGGCACCACATACACATACATGCAAAACTATCTTTATGGTGGGCAGAGTGGTAAATATACAAACTGTCAGACTGTAGATATGATACATTAAATTTGGATATGATAGCCAAGCTGCCACCTGGACTTCATAGTTTGGATGAAAAAAACTCCAATAAAATAAAACTGAAAACTATTTATTAAGATTCAAGGTAAGACTATTTTTGCAGGATAGGATAGTTCTATGAGCTCCATCCTTTGTGCTCTTTCCTTTGCCAGATTTAGCTGCCAGAGTAGATTATGTAAACTATTGCTATACACAAACCATCGGTTTGATGAATTAGGTCTAAGAGGGTTTTGTGATCTTTCAAAACAGTAAAAAGAAAATGAAAAAATATATATTAGGGCTGAAATGGATTCTTGTTTGACAATAGAAGCAGAAATGCTTTAGATGAGCCTATTCTGTAAGGTGGCAACGTGGCATCTACACTATAAGGAATCTCACTGATTGTATCTAGAGTGAATATCATAGACAAAGATGTGAAGATGATGTGCTCCGTTCACGTTCTTCCGGTCTGTTTTATCCTCGACTCTTAATTAAAGGGTCAGAACAGATGAAAACCGTGTCACACGCTAAGTAAATACTTAAGTTCAAAGCCATCCATCTTTTTGTTCAGTTGAAGAAATTGAAGTCATTGTATCCATTAGCGGTATTCATATGTCAAACATTTATGGCATACATGTCTCAGATGCAGGTCCCATTTTCCTCCCTTTAATTCTGTGGGAACACTGAAAATGAAGCAAGGGGTGAAGCCCAGGAGGTGGAACCTGTTCTTGAGAAAAGTGCAGATCCCACAAGGTGGATATTTCACAAAGTTATGTGGAGATGCTTTAGTGATGCCCTTTACAGGTCGAGAGGAATTATGTCAATGATGAGCGAGCGTGCTTGCAAACGCATTGGGGTGCTCGAGCATGTATGGAACTCAGCCGAGTATCGTGGGTGGTCGGATGGGTCGTTCATGAACAATCCAACACAAAAAGCTGGCTCCTTTCAGTGAACAATACAAGCCGACGCCCCAGTGGGAGCCGCTTGCAGTCTCTGAATAGCTCCCAGAAATGCTCAGTTTTTGGCTGGCTGTATGTAGGTGGTGAGCCGGACTGCCCATCACTAATTGACTTCCACTATCCTCATTACTCGAGTCAACCCCATCAGATCGTCCATCTTGTTCGATTCGAGTAATGAGCACCCATTTACTTTAATGCTTGCTCATCATTAGTCAATATAACTTTGCTATCCAGCGAGTAGCCCCTCCTGCTAATGGTAAAAGAACATTGTATGCAAAAAATAATGCACAGAAAAATAGTTTTACCATTTTAAAAACATATCCCTGAGGAAGGAGCTCGGATGTGGCTCCGAAACGCGTAGGAGAGAAGGAGAGAAGGAATAAAGGAGTTTTTATCGAAGCATTGGCTTCCCTGTGATCCTTTTATGTCACAGCAGCGCGGACCGTGGTACACCTTTTTTTCCAGCTTCAGATCATCATTTTACACGTGCAGTGGCGGTGGAGGTCCGGCAGCAGCTGTATTAAGGCACTCAAGCCTGGCTGTGGGGGTACGCAACCGAAAAAGTAGAGTGGACACTGCATATCACTGTATCTAATAAGTGTCATCATTGATAGGGCACTATTCTGCGCCTCGCTTGTCTTCTTTGTGTTTACACACTACGGGGAAGGGTAGATGAATGTGGCTTGTGACTTTCTCTCAGAACTGAATGTGGCTCTCACTGTACGAAAGCTGGGGATCACTACTCTAAGCCATACAGTGGGTACAGAAAGTATTCAGGCCCCTTTACTTTTTTCACTCTGTTTCATTACAGCCATTTGGTAAATCCAAAAAAGTTCATTTTTTTCTCATTAATGTACACTCTGCACCCCATATTGACGGAGAAAAACAGAAATGTGGATATTTGTGCAAATTTATTAAAAAGGAAAAACTGAAATATCACATGGTCATAAGTATTCAGACCCTTTGCTCAGACACTCATATTTAAGTCACATTCTTTCCATTTTCTTGTGATCCTCCTTGAGATGGTTCTACTCCTTCATTGGAGTCCAGCTGTGTTTAATTAAACTGATAGGACACCTATCTATATAAGACTTCACAGCTCACAGTGCATGTCATACCAAATGAGAATCATGAGGTCAAAGGAACTGCCCAAGGAGCTCAGAGACAGAATTGTTGCAAGACACAAATCTAGCCAAGGTTACAAGATAATTTCTGCAGTACTCAAGGTTCTTAAGAGCACAGTGGCTTCCATAATCCTTAAATGGAAGACGTTTGGCACTACCAGAAGTCTTCCTAGACCTGGCCAACCAGCCAAACTGAGCAATCATGGGAGAATAACATTGGTGAGAGAGAGAAAGAAGAACCCCAAGATCACTGTGGATGAGCTACAGACATGCAGTAGGGAGATGTGAGAAAGTTCCACAAAGTCAACTATCACTGCAGCCCTCCACCAGTTGAGCCTTTATGGCAGAGTGGCCCAATGGAAGAATCTCCTCAGTTCAAGACATATGAAAGCCCACTTAGAGTTCCAAAAAAACACATGAAGGACTCCCAGACTGAGAAATCAGATTCTCTGGTCTGATGAGATGAAGATAGAACTTTTTGGTGATAATTGTAAGTGGTATGTGTGGAGAAAACCAGGCACTGCTCATCACTTTCCCAATACAATCCCAACAGTGAAACATGGTGGTGGCAGAATCATGCTATGGGGGTGTTATTCAGCTGCAGGGACCGGACGACTGGTTGTGACTGAAGGAAATATGAATGCAGCCAAGTACAGAGATATCCTGGATGAAAACCTCTTCCAGAGCTCTGGACCTCAGACTTGGCTGAAGGTTCACCTTCCAACAAGACAATGACCCTAAGCACAGAGCTAAAATAACAAAGTGGCTTCACAACAACTCTGTGACCATTCCTGACTGGCCCAGCCAGAGCCCTGACCTAAACCCAATTGAGCATCTCTGGAGAGACCTGAAAATGGCTCCACCAACGTTCACCATCCAACCTGATGGAACTAGAGAGAATCTGCAAGGAAGAATGTCAGGGATCAATTACTCTGCAATATGCAAATTGTCACTTAAACAGACCAACTCTAATAAAGGTAGCAATCCTAAAAGTCATAATTGACTCTAACAAGTTTTTTTAATATGACTTAAAGGTACCTTTACACACAGAGATACATTGCTTGCAATTCACTGGTTGCAGTGAAATCATGGACACATTGTTCCATTTTGTTGCCGTGTACAAGTGGAACAATGTGTTCATGATTTCACTGCAACCAGTGAATTGCAAGCAATGTCTCTCTGTGTGTAAAGGTACCTTAAGATTTATGGCAGATCAGAACCACAAACTGCAGATGCTACATTTCAATTACTCTGCAATATACAGATTTTTTGCATATTTTATGTCTGAATCATGTATGTAGTTTTTATGAGTGTTGTATATTATGTGCATTTTATATTTTGCATATTTTTTATATGGGTACATATTTATTGTGATGAACCCTTTGTGTGTTATATCTTATGTGCAATTGCAAAATCTGTTTTATTTTACTACTGATTACTAATTGTTGGAGATGTGATATCATAGACATTGTAAATGGGTTCATTTCTCATGTAAGAAAATGCCTTTTGAATTTATTGTGTGACAACACATTTGTTTTCTTTTGACTGATGACATATGTCTTGACATCATGTCCGGCACCTTTTTATAGACGCAGACTGATGGTTGCTGTAATGTAGAGTTTATCTCCTGATGAAGCGCGCAATAAGTGCACGAAATGTATTGAGGCTAAACAAATCGTTGAACTATCTGGACCGACTTGGCCGGTAGTATGGATTTCTATCCACCCATTCTCCCTTGCACATGTGGCTCCAGTCTCCATCAGGTGGCTCGCAGCAGCCTGGCGCTCATCAGTGGTTGTGTCTCACATAACCTTACGAGGTGAGTGGTTTTGAACCACACTACCAAGCTGATACTGTGGATAAGACCCTATTTGTGCCTATCTTTCTTTTCTAGTTTACTAGCAAGGAATAATGGCAGAGGATCCAAAAAATCCAGGAGTGAAAAACTTGTTGCATCATTTCCAAGAAGACTCATGGCTATAAAAGCTCAAAAGGTGCAAATACTCAATACTGAGAAAAGGGGCTGAATACTTATGACCATGTGATATTTCAGTTTTTCTTTTATAATAAATTTGCACCAATACCTACATTTCTGGGTTGTTTTCAGTCAAGATGGGGTGCAGAGTGTACATTTATTAAGAAAAAATGAACTTTTAGAATTTATCAAATGGCTGCAATGAAACAAAGAGTGAAAAACATAAAGGGGTCTGAATACTTTCCATTCCCACTGTAGGTCTAGGTGAGCAACATGACACGTGACAGCAAAAAGCAGCAGTAGGATGGCAGGTTGACAGGCAGAGCTGGATACACCAGAAGACACAGAACAAGTAGTGTGGTTATATACTTGCACTAAAGAAGTATGGCCAGTCAAGGACTTACAGAACACAAATGTTTAATGGACCAACTGTGGCAGAAGTTGAAAACAGGCAAACTGGATACTTACTTGAAGTAAAGATTATTCACTATGGCCACAGCATCAAAGTGTGAACAACACAAGAGTTCAATATGCTTACAACAGCTGAATGGTTATCAGACAGTCTGAGACAGAAAGTAAGGCTGGAGAGCGGTAGAATAATGAGTGTTGACAAGACACAATGAAGCATGGGAGGTTCTTTGCAAGTTTGGGCTTAGGTTAGGACTAGTGATGAGCGCGCACTCTCAGTTCAGGTACTCGGTACTCGTAACGAGCAGTTGGATGCTCGGATGGACGCGACTCAAGTACTCGAGCACAATGGAAGTAAATGAGGAAATCAAACATTTTTCCAGAAGACTTCCCTACTGACTTCCATTATACTCGGGTACTCGAGTTGCTTCCATCTGAACGTCCAACTGTTCGTTACAAGTATGAGCACCCAAGCATGGTAGGGCTCGCGCATCACTAGTTAGGATTTATGGTGTTTTCAGTGCATAGAAATACAGTCAGGCTCTTATCTATCATGCAACTGAGGCATCTGATTGACTCTAAATATAGTCTGCAGCCGAACTATGACCCTAAACATGCAGCCAATGTCATTAAGAACAACCTTTAGCGTAAAGAAAACCAAAGAGTCCTCAATGATGATCCGACCGTCACAGAGCCCTCATCACAGAGCCCTGATCTCACACATGATCTCATCAATTCTGTCTGGGAAGAACATGAAGAGATAGAAGGATTTGTACAAGCATCATACACGGAAGATCTGTGATTAGTTCTCCAAGATGTTTGGAACAACTTCCTTGATGAGTTCCTCCAAAAACTGTGGACAAGTACCTAAAAGAACTGATGAAGATAAAGAGCAGACCCCAAGGATTGATGTGATTTAGATTTCTTGTTTGTTAACTTTGCATTTTGTTAATTGATTTAAATAATAATTTCTATTTTTGAAGGCATTCTTATTTTGCAGAATCTGATTAAAACTTTTGCACAATTCTTATTGTTGCGCCCCAGCGGTCTGGTTGCCACAGAGGGGTACTGCACCCAAGCCACCGTTGTGGTATTCCTTTCTGCAGTAAACAAGATGGTAAAAGTCCAGACACCCACAAACACACCCAACACACCCGGTCCCAGGGACGGTGGGTGAATCCAATAGTGGGACGGCCCAGGTAGTCAGAGGGACGGCGGGGAGAGAAAGGTGAAGGGTGGGAAGTTAGGAAGAGCAGTCAGGAAGTAGTAAAGGAAACAAAATGGAAAGACAACAGGAAGTGGGAGGTCAGTCGGAGAGAAGGTTGACAGAGCAAGTAGGAGAGTCAGGGACCCGGAGGACTGGAGCGAGGTGCATATCGTCCTGGGTCCCAGAACAACAGACTGCAGAGAGAAGGAGGTAGCCCTAGGGGCACGGGTAGTGAGCAATCCACCTGTGTGCCCGCATCTGAAGTAAAACAGAAGGGCAGGGAGAGCACCAGGGACCCAGCCCAGAAGGTGGCGAGGAGACTCTACACTCCAACCACGGAATCGGAGGCCACTAGATCTAGAGGAGCAGTGGCCAACTCACGACACATCCGCCAAGAAGGCAGCCGTACTAGGGTCAGGGTACTTGGATGGCCACCCGAGAAGGCCAATAGCGGCTGGATCGGAGCACTGTGTGCGAAGGTGCGTGCAGGAGTAAGGTGAGCAGGCAGCGCTGGGGAAGAGCGACACGAGAAGGGAGGAACATGAAAGGAGTGTACCGGACAATCCATCCTGGTTGCTAAGGATTACCCGAACTGTGATTAAACCTGAACTGTAACCTGTGGTACAAGCTGAGAAAAGCCAAGTAAACCGTTTTTCAAACTCAGTACTGTGTGTGATACTGCTCATTTCCTGCCTGAGGAGTGGTAGACTCATAAGCCGCGCAGGCCGCAGGAGTCTGCCTGTGAGATGCTCTGATCCCTCCCTGCAGCCAGATCAGCCCAGCTTGCCCACTAAAACACAATACCTCTAAGCCGGATGCCCTGGGGACCTGCTCCACCCGTAGGGAGCGACACCATCATAGCTGCCATCCCATCATGGGTAGAGAGGTCCCGGACTGCAGCGGCCACTAATAGCCGCATACCAAAGGTGGCATCACAACAACCACCTCCAATAATTCCCTTATTCCTTTTTTTATTGACCGCTCCAGGGCCACGGACCAGGTCACGCCACTGTGACATCTCAATCCCACAGACATCGCCAGAGGGAGGGCTGGTTTAAAGTACCCTGCGGCCCCCACGGGGCGAGTCATTATGATTGTAGCATATTTTTTATTTGTTCTCGGAGCTCTAGATTCCTTTATTCCTTTTACATTTATGGTGACACTTTCTTTTTTGCACATTTGTATGATCGGGAATTTGTCCTGTGATACTTTATAGGGCATCCTGATGACCCCTGGCCAATATGACCTTTATTGCAAATTAAATATATATATTTTGTCATTAAGATAATCAGGAACCAATTTATCTTTATTATCTCAGGATGTAGTTAACTGTCTCAACTTAAATAATCCAATAAGACATATAACATGTTTGACTAATAATCTCACGTGTTACTGAGTTTTCTTTTTCCGAGATAGAGAAATATGTCTAAAAAAAAAAGCTTCTCTCAACGATTTGTCTTCAAAAGAGACAAAATGTAGTTATAGTGTCAATCTGTCCCTATCATTACATACAATCATAGCAAGGACAGTAGTGCATCTAATTCAATCATTTCAATGCAGTAGAATGGTGGTTTCATTATACAGGAAAAAGATTGCTGTAATCATTTTGATTAAGAAATATGTCATGGCTGGAAGGATTTTCTTGTGTCCAAAGTATCGATTCATTTGGGAATGAAAAAGGTCAGCAAAATTTCTAGTTGGGCCCAAGATGAATATGAATAGAAAAGGTAAGATGTTATTGAGTAGTAACTCTACAGAGAATCAGTCACAGAGGGGAACCTAATCTTATACTGCTCCCCTCCGGAGCCGAGGTCTACACATTCAAACCCTTGAACTTTCGAGAGCGTGAAATCCAATTGAACACTCTTCTTGAATGATAAGAAAACCATTTATGTTCTCACACATAGAATTATCTGCGATGCCTCTGTAGTCAAAAGTTATAGTGTAGTGCTCTATGTAGAGTGCCCGGGAGTCCTAAACAAAAATTCATGGATTTTGCTTCCAAACAATAATGCAAAATTGTTAACTTAGGTGTGGAGTCCAATGGACTGTGTGCTTTATAAGAAAACTATTTTAAACCAGCTCACCACTTTCCACCATTCTCCAATCAATGAGGAGCACGGACATCGGCCTCGCCTCGACCAGACAATATCCAAACACAATGAAGATGAAGATGCGGCTCAGAAACAAATGGATTTTCTTTTCATTATTGTTTAAAAATGTACAGCAGGAATCAAGATAACATGATCAGCATGATCTTATTCGACCCGTTTAAAATGCAGAAGCATTCTTAATCATGACCTGAAACTTTGAAATATGGTGTAGGAGAAGGATATTATCCATACCATGAATGGCAAGAAGAACAAACAAATTGATTTTGGAATAAATCAAGCCAGACGTGTCCTTCAAAGGCAAGGATCAGCAAGCTACAACTTGTCTACACATCATACGAAGAGATCAATCACTGGAGAAGGACATCATGGTCAGAAGAATGGAAGGAACAGGCTCGCTCCTCCAACGTTGGGTGATTGGATTGCTAAAGTGCACAACATCCATCGCTTGGAGGAATTAACTAGCTGGAAGACCTACACACACGAGAGGTTCCTAAGTACCTGGCTTCCCTCATCCAAACACTCCCATACTCTCTTGGAGAATACCCTAGTTCAACTCTGATCTATTTAATACCGACGCACGCTAGACGAATTAGCCCTAACACGTTGACAGACTGTTCCTCCTTTTAAATACCTACGCCATTGTGTTTTATGGGTCCATAGCAACGCCTTGCCTCACCCCACAATATACTAGCCCTTCGATATTCTTTTTGTATATCTTTCTCTGTTCACTAAAGCAAGTTGTTTTAACTTCTCAAGAAGTCAATCCATCACATCAACAAACCCTTCCCAGCCCTCCCTTACTTGTTGCAAGGCTGGGACTATTGTACTATATATGCCTGAATATGTTCTCTGTTATTACGTTTGTTTATTTTAAGAATTGCAAACCTCTTATGACATGATTGAGCTTCTTATCACACTACTCTACCCTGTTTTAACCCAAGTTTGTTAATCTACCGTAACGTGACTCTAAATTAGATATTTGATAAATGTTTTTATGTTCATGTAATTTGTTTTGTTTGAAAATTAAATAAAGAATTAAAAAAAAAAAAAAAAAAAAAAAAAAAAAAGAATAGAACGAACAAGGTGAAGAGAAAGAGCATCAACCCGATGGCTTAATACAATCAACATAATGAAGGCACTGGTGGACCTATCTAGGCTTGGAGAAGACTTTGGTGGACATATCTAGGTGGAAAAGACCCTGGTGGACCTATCTAGGCTTGGAGAAAACCCTGATGCACCTATGTAGGTTTGGAGAAGACCCTGGTGGACATATCTAGGTGGAAAAGACTATGGCGGACCTATCAAGGTTGCACAAGATTGATCTTTCTGCAGAACGTTCATCCATCAAATCGACATGGCTCCAGAGCGAGCTGAAGGCTGGTAAATAGAAATTAACAACAAAAATTCCAATAGTTTAAAATTCGAGATGCAGGAGAGACAATAGTGCAATAGGGTTTTAACTGCGTAGAGAGTGTGAATGATCAGAACAAAGACTTGCTCACGTGATTGGGTTGTGTGAGATACAACCAATAGAAGAGTGGGACAACAGGTGCAGTAGCCCAAAAACGTACAAATGCTGTAAATGGAGAATCACTGTTGTACACCATGCTGCTGTTGAATGAAGACTCAAGTCAGATCCTGGAATGTTATTAAATGCATTTCTAATTGCAAACTCCTCCTTCAGGACAATCACATTTACACAGTTGACAATGCAAAGGATTATATATATAGTGTAATACACCATTCAAAAAAGTACACATTTTTAGTTTTTACATGACACAAATATCTTTGATAACTTATATTCTGATTTCATGGGTTTTCTCCATCCAGGCGATCAGCTAGTCCAGCAGCTTGGTGCCGGGAGCCCTTTTTTGAATGATGTATCACATCATATTTATCCTCATTGTAAATGTGATTGTCCTCATGAAGGAGTTTCCACTGTGATATGCGTCAAATTAAATTGCTTTCCAGGATATGACTTCATTCTTCATTCAACGGCAATGCAGATTTTAAACCTTATTCTCCACTGGCAGAATTGTTAAAATTAGATTTTTTGTTTTAGAAATTACTGTTTTTTAATTATTGACAATGTTTTCTTTCCGTATCACAATCTGTATTAAAAGAATAGAAATCTTGTAATTTTAAAACACCAAATGGTTTTAGACTCCTATTTCCTGTTCTTTACTGAAGGCTTTTCAGAATTCTCATTATCTTCAGAGGCAGGATTTCGATGACAGGTAACATCTTTATTTATACCCGTTGTGTAACCTGAGACAACCACTGCTGGGAGCCGTGCAGTGCCTACTGTCTCAACATATGGGGGACGCAGTCACTAATCCTGCATGCTGGTACTACATCAGGATTAATTTGGGTTTCATTTTTGTTTATGTACTTTTTTACATTCTTGTTTTGTTGCTGGGTGGAATGGGAGACTTTAAAAAAAATGAATTTTAATGTAAAAAATAATAGTGAAAGAAAAATGTATGGGGGAGTTTATTTTCAAATCAAATATTTATTGGTGTGGTTATTTGTGTACTTACTGATTGACCGTCCTTACAGGTTAGTAATTTCAGGTATCTGATTAACGCCTCAACAATGCTAACCTCTGGGCTTGATGTCAGCTGACATTACTCAGCTGGCATCAACTCCAATTACCATTACCCTATTCGCATCAGGGCAGAGGTAGAGCCTGGGCAAAGTACCAGGAGTGGGGCATCTCACGGAGACACCACTTCTGGGGTGGCT